>JANHGL010008214.1:0-41406 GCA_024611195.1 Ceyx melanurus | reverse complement strand
CACTGCCCCCCCTCTTCAGCTTAAAAGACCTGTGAATGGTGGTGTGTAGGTTTCTTGAAAAAGAACACTTTTTTTTTTTTTTTTTTTTTTTTTTTTTTTTTTGCCTGAAGAAGGCTGTTCACAATTGACCATTTGATGGTTTTACGGTTTTTCTTTACTTGGACCTCCACATTTTTTGACCCTGCAGAATTCAGTGCTCAGCAAGCCACAGGAGAATGATGTGAGATCCTTACCAATCTGTTTACTTGCTTGGTGCACTGCTGTCCTTCATCCTGCCTGTGGAAGGCAAGCTCTATTGCAGTTACTCATTTTGTTTGCTCTGGAGTGTTTGCTTCTCTCTAAAAGCTGTTTTCTTAAACCGAGCACTGATGATACTGGGATTGAAAACTGAATCTTGTTCAAAGGGTAGGGTGAACTCAGGCCCTTCAGTTTAAGCTGGTTTTGGTTCTTTAATGAGAAAACTTGCTTAGAAATTCCAAAAGATTAAGTAGGTTCATATCTAGTAGCTGTAAAATACTAAAGTTACTGTTGTCTTTGCTTCCACACAGCCCTCAGTGACCCCTGTCAAAGATCATCCTCTGGTAGCAGTGTTACCTGCTTTCCTGCTCACAGAGGCTGCTGCTTTCACAGCCTGCAAAAGCATGTATTTAAATTCTTCATCTACACAGGATCACAATTTGCAGGTAGACCTTCATAAAGAAACCAAAAGCTCTGTAGCAGAAATAACTCAATAATTCCTACTGCTTTGGGGTTGGGTATTTTTTTTTTTTTTAATTAAAAACTAGTAGATATGAATGTCAAGTCACAGAATCTTCATGACTTTGAAACGAGATTGAAAACCTAAAGTAATTGGGAGTAAAGATCGTTTCTGCTAGAGAAGAATGCAGCTACTAGCTCTAGCTTTTCTAAATCTAGCACTGTGAAGGTGATAATGCTCTTTTAATTGCTTCAGGATTGATTGCATTTGGGTGCTCCAGGGACATGTTCATGTTAATGCTACATTCCTGTCTTTCTCAATGCTTAGTACTAGAGAAGCTAGTGGTAAGGATCAGAATAATACTTCCTATTCCTTCTGCACTCATGATAATTCCTGCGTGTGAGCTACATGGTGTAATAGTCACTGTAGGATTAAAAGTGTTTTATATCTGGACTAGACTATTTCTCTAGCTTCTGCTTTGAATAAAACAGACTCTATTTTGCAACTCTGAAGGGCAGAAAAAAACTGAACAAGGATGTTTGCTTAAAGGCTTGCAAAGTGCATGGACAAAGTGCATGCTGTTCAATAATGCTTTTTCAAATACTTCAGCTTGTCCTCGTGTGGGTCAATATTTTTTTCTAGTTAAACTTTATGGCATTTGGTCACAAGAGAAGCACAACCATGTGTTTTCCTGCTCATTCTAGGTGTGGAGTGATGGAGCAATCTGTTTCCACACACGACTGAGGAGTTCTTAATCATTTCTCAATGCACAGGAACTTAAGTTGAGAAAGTTTGATTCTCCTCCTTTGGCAGATCAGGGAAAGAGAGTGTACAGTTGGCACTGCCCTTGGAACTTCAGTGCGTACCCAGACACAAACAACAAAGCAAAGCAACCACAGGCTCATTAAAGCTGCCCTGCTTGGCAGAGGAGAGGTGCCTGCTTTGCTCCTGCTGAGCAAACTTGTTAGGAAGTGATGGAGGTGACAGTGAACAGTGTGACTGCTGGAGTCCTGTATCCTGAGGAAAAAGAAAAGGATAAAAAAGTGTTATACCTGCATCATGGTGTGTGACATGGCTGCATGGTGTCTACTGCCAACAGCACATCCTGTCAAATTGAGCATTAAATTAATTGTAGGTGGATTTAGGCAGGAGCAGTTGCTCAAATGCTGGATGGAAAACACCTCAGTTTTTTGTAATAGAAGAGACTTGAGAGGTTATACCACAACAAAGGCCAGGCATAACTAACATGAAAGGAAGTGTGTCTGTAGCATGTATGACAGCACAAATGAATTTTCCAGGCTGCTGTTATCTGTGGAACTGGGAAGAATGAAGTACTGCAGTCTATTTTTTCTTCATGAACAGCAGTGTTAACTAGAGAGAAACCTGTCGAGTGCAACAGTCATAATCAGGACTCTAGGAAATGAAAAGAGTGAAAGAATTTGGGTCATTTAGAGACTTGGGAGGTAATGTGCTAACAATACTTGACTGTGTCAAAAGGGATGGGAATAATTTGTAATCTTGTTTGAGAATAAGCATTATAAGCATTAGCATAGCATTAACAGAGCAGAGCAAAGCATTAACAAAGTCAGATCATAGCACGCTCAAAACCCTGGAAGTTGTAGTTTGTAATTCAGAGTATCTTTGAGAGGAGGTTCAATTTTTCCACCTCTGTTTTTCTCCAAGGGAATGTAGTGAGTTTCTGCAGTTCTTTCAGACAGTATTTCCTCTAGAACCACTGCTGAGAGCAGACTAGTTCATACTGACTTTTCACACCAGTTAACTACCAGTTAATTGCCCTCCAGAGATGTATTCAGTGGATAGCTTGTCCATCAATAAATTGCCAGTTCTCTTCATTAAATGCCTTAATATTTGCTTTCAGTTTATGAGAAGGCTCTACATTCACTGTTACAAGCTCCTTGCAGGATTATTGAAGTGTTCAGGCATCTTTTATAAGAATAAAAGCTTTCTACCCCTGTGCTTTCAGAACTCCACAACTACCACGGTCAGATTGCATGGAGCTGTGGAGAGCAGCAGATGTTCAGAGGGGTGATGGTGAAGTCAGGGAGCTGAAATAGGTGATTAAAAGAGCAAAATGGTTAGTGTGAAAATCCTCTTTATGCTTAGAAACCACAAGTAAAGCAGCTTCAGCACCTTTTCATCTAAGGATCTTTTTTAAGTGTGACACCTAAAGTGAAGAAACATGAATGCCTGCAGAAGCTGCCTGCAGTGTATGTATCTGTGTACATACATGTATGTATATGTGTCCCAAACAGGCTGCTTCTCTGAGCTCTTTTGGTTGTCTGTAGCCTGATGAATGAAGTTCAGAACTGGGAGAATTTGGACAGTGTGTTTTCTGGGGCTGCTCCTAGGAAAGGACATCTGGTTCTAAGGCTGCTGTGAAAAGGTGGCTGCAGTGTTTGTTTGGCTTTGTTTCTGGGAGCTTTGCTGCCCTGGCTGACCACATTAGACCTAAGAGCTGACAAGGAGTTATAAAAAAAGTGTGCTCTGTCCAGCTGAGAGTGAGGAGTTGTCCACGTTGGAAGTGTCTGTTCAGCTGCTAGGGGGGCAAGGCCAGTCAGTTTACTGCATGAGGTGTGCTGCAGTTCATCTCTCTGCTAAAGATAAAGCAAGAATCAGCTCTTCAGGACAACTCTGACAGAAGTTTTAGAGGAATAAAAATGACCTACTCGAAACTTTGGAAGGTTTTTTATTATTATTATTTGCTTGGCTGCAATACATTCTTCCCTGTCATCCTGTACTGACCTTGGCATTGTGCAGCCATGCCTGAAAGGAGCAAACTGTGACACAGCTGGGGATAAGGAAAACCTGAACCACCCACCTGAGCTGCAGAGAGCTGCTCTGCAGAGCCCTGCAGATTTCAGTAGTGTCATCTCAAGATCTCAGTGAGCTGAGTGGATGGCATCAGAACCAGACTCTCCCATGGCTTCCACACACAGTGGGTGGTTTCTGGAGAGACACACAAAACAGCACTGGAGTAGTATATGCCATGGAAGGAATGTAAAAAAAAAATACATTTCTCCCAGGAGAAAAATTTGGGACAAGAAAGCCTCCTGAATGTCTTGAGAAGTTTCTTCCCTATCTGAAATGCTAAGAAATGTTTTCTGTGTCACAAAGCCTTTATTTCCTTAATTTTAAGATAGATTTTCTCAATCTTGCTGTTTGTCTTCTTATAAAGCAGCAGTTTTGTCATGCACACTTCAAGGACCTTTAACTTTACAGCTTTTTTACTGCCTTTATTGTCCCAGGATAGCCTTTCCAGGGATTTTCAGTTGTGGAAATGGAGTCATGCTTTGGCTCTTGCTTTCTGCTGTCTTGCCTGCTCTAATTAGTGCCCGAAGCTGGGAGATACCACCAGCCTCAGTGCAATATTCACAGTATGGCCAAAAAAAAAAAAGAAAAGAAAAAGGCTCATACTTAGCAACCTGTTCCAGAGCTCTGTCACCCTCATTGAGAAAAAGTTCTTTCTTGTGTGCAATGTGTGCAGCATTACTTGGGATCATTCTTGATCATTATTTGAGGTCGTTCTGTGCAGACATCCATGCACCCTTACTACAGACTCTGAGTCCTTGGGAAGGACAAGCAAATGCAGGACTGAATTAATAAAGATACATATTCAGAGAATTCCTTTACTGTGACCATTTTGGTCTTCCAATTCTTTATTGAAAAGATACAATTGATAAAATGATATATGAACTATAATCCTCTCTGTCAACACTTCAGGATATCAGTGTGTTATCCTTCTTATTCAGACATTAAAAGCAGTTTAGTCATGACATACTGCTGCCTGTGAAAACTGTTGCTGAGCAATAAAATAGGTAGGAGCAGCTCGGTGGTGCTGACTGCCATTCCCACAGTGCAGTTCTATCCAGCTCTGCTTACATCTGGGAATAGCACTGGTCAAAAAAGGGGAAAGACCAGTTTCTCCAGATCGTCCTGAGGAAGCCATACAAGGCATTATTAGATGTGCTCAAGGCTGAGTCAGCAGTTCTGTTTTTTATTCATGCTAGTATCTCACACCAGAAGCTTGTCTACAGTCACAGAACAGCACCATGGGGAAAGTCAAACAATTCTGGAGAGCTTAAGCATGGCAATGGGTTAACAATGGAAAGGACAGTTCTGTTGTGTTGCACAGAGCCACAGACTGTGGCTGAAAGCAAGACGGTGTCTGTGAAGGAATATTTGCCCAGCAGCTGTAGAAAGGTCTGTTGGAGAGCTCAGTTTGAGATGATAAAAGCTGATAAGGAAGCGAGAAGTGTGGCAGCCTGCCAGGAGCATGTGCCAGGGTACATGGGTACTGCCCAGTGTGATTCTCTGCTTCTGACTTCTTGACTGCCTCTCCTCCTAAATCCCTCTCAGGGGACACCCCATCTTTCCTTGCTCCCTTACCCTGAAGTTGTCACACCACAGTAAACCACCTCCAGATCTTGCTCCTGCCTCTGCATCGGGAGTGAGACAGTTCTGTGCCATCCTGGTTATAGTGACTGAAGGTGAATTAACACAGGTCATTTTTGTCTTGGGCTGGGTGACTGTGGGCACTGCCACTTCTGCACTCACAGTCCTGTCATTTGCTGTTGACATCTGCAATTTAAAGCAGGACCAAGAAGCAAAACTCATGGATTTCAGGAAAAAGAGTAACCCATCACGCAGAGACTCAGAGGAATTACCTAATTCCTGTGCTGTAGAGTTCAGTGAATTACTCATGCACATGTGCAGAACACATAGCACAAAGGTAACTAATGATCATTCTGCATAGCAGAAATCCATGCAAAGTACCTATAGCCCTCTATGCAGTGTGGGTACAGCAGATGGCCCGTGCCAGGCAGCTTGGCTAAAACAGCAAATTCACTCACCACGTCTCTTCAACAGACCTGCTGTGTCCAGTCTATCACAGTGTAAAGTTCCATAAAGGAATCTCTGGCCGTAGCATCCCCTGCTTTCCCAGGAAGCTGCCCTCCACAGAGCTGAGCTGCCCACGCTTCCCGCCTGAAGATCAGTTTGCTTTTCAAAGAGGGATTTTGTTTGCAAGAACAGTTGCATGATTGGATTTTAAGTTCCAGACAAAAGCAAGTGCTGCAGCTTGAAGGGGCCGTGTCAGTGCAGATGCTTTTCTTACCCCTCCCATAACAAAAAGAGTGTGACCATGTCTGATTATGTGTTACCCAAACTCCTGTATAATGCTTGCAGGGCAGGTGGTTAAAGGGTAACATGCTTTCTTTCCAAACCCACCAACATGTTTTAAATGTTCAGATACTACACTGATGGCAGCCAGCCCCTGTGGAGAGGTCAAGTCAACCAGAGGGGTGGGAAGTAAACACTCCCAGACTGAGCACGGAAAACAGCAGTTTTAATTCTTCCCTTCTTAGGTTTCTCTCTGCAGTGTCTCGGTTCCTGTTCCCTGTTGTTGGAGGAAGGGGTTGCTCTGCAGGGCCAGTACTCCTATGGTGAGGCCAGCAGCACGAGGCCCAAAGCAAAGAGGCCCTGCAAACTGGCACAAGGGCTGGAAAGAGGCTGAGACTCGGAAGCAAGGAGCCCAGCTGCCGTCGATGGACTTTGCCAAGTTCATACCAGCAGCTTGTGCTGCACCCTTTCTGCTGATAAACCCAGGACTTCAGTCTAGGGCTCCATCACATCAGGGCAGAAGGAATAAGGGAAGAGGTAATGAGGCACCTGGAGGAACTCAGAGGGCAACTCTTGTCTCCTGCCCGGGAGCTGAGGGCCTGGAAACACAGTCATTGCAAAGCCTGTTAGAGAACATAGCTCACTCCATCTGAAGCTTTTAAACTTGACTTGTTTAAACCTCCCCTTCCTTACTGAGGGCATTAAGCAGTCACCTTTTCCAAGACCTCAAAGAAAGCCACTTGCCTTATATTAATTCAGTCTCATTTAAATGACTGAGAAAGGCTCTCTTTCTCCCTTATGTCTGAGAAATAACTTAGAGACCAGGTCCTGAGAACATCACAGTCTCACCAGAGAGGACCACGGCTGAGAGCTGCTGAGTGGTATCTGCCACCTTCAGTGCTTGCTGTCTTTCTAAGAAGGCAGATAAAGTTTCTTCTAAGGTGTCTCAAACTCAGAAAGCTCACAAAAATGCTTTGAAAACATTTTGGGGACTTCCTTGTTCTGCTAAAAGCTAATGCTGTGAAAAGGAGAGCTACTGTAGGAGAAAGCACATATGCTATTCTCTTCCAAGGACTAAGAGAAGTCAGTAGAATGCTGCTCCATCCTCTGTGCTCAGCAGCTCTTCAGCAGGCTGTCAACAGCAGGGCACATTAATAGCTGGTACGTGCTTTGCCGGGCGAAATGCTGCTCTTGGTGTGAGCCGAGGGCCTGACTCAGCAGTTCCCTGCAGCCAGAGCTTCAGCCCCATCCTGGAGTATTTTAAGACTCACTATCACGTGTTTATTAGCCACAGTTTTCCTCTCTGACTTTATCTGCGATTATATTGTAAGTCTATTAATGTATCACTCATTAATAAGTTTGGGAGTGCATTGGTTTGTACGTTGTAATGGAGAGAACTCAGTCAAATGGATACAGTGATTACTAGAGAGATTCCCTTTCAATAGAATTATCTATGGCACTAGTGAAGATAACTTGAGATCTTGTGAGAAAATTAAGTTGGAACTAAAGAGACCTGAAGTATAACCCCAGCAGGGCCAACTCATTTGTATTGGACCACTCTTCTTTTACATATGTTGCAGGGAGGTAGGAGTAGTAATAATCTTCTCAAGGTTACTAATGCAGAGGGAGCAACTTGTGTGTATCCCCTGGACTGGGGTTCTGGTTGCAGCTACTCAGCAACAAAAAAATACAAAGATCAGAGGTGATCCCATCGATGTGTCTGTGAGATGCTTGTTTAAGCTGCAGACAGGTGTGCTTTGCTGTCAATGTCACCTGTTGAGTCTTCATTCTCTGTAGCAGAAGCACAGCATCGTGAGCAGCAAACAATGTTCTTGCTGCCTTTGCCATCAAAATCTTGATTAGAATGAGAAAGGAAACAAAACTCACGTGATGGACACTTCAGCAGTTTATAAATCCCCTTTCTGTATTCCCACAGAGGCACTTAGCACAGATTCCCTTTTTTAGGAGCTGGCTAAGAGCATGTGCCTCCTCCTTGGCTTCCCTGGGACAAATACTGCTACGGTGCTTTACTGTGGGAAGGCTCTTCAGCCTCCTTGTGCAGTAGACCCCACAAACTCATCCTGCATGGCTCCCTCTGTTCTCCAGCAGGACACAGCACTGGTGCCCATGTCCATCACATTCCTTGCACAGAGAGGAAGGGTCTGTGTGCCAGGCGCTGCTCTGCAAGGCTATGAGGCCACAGGGGCTGCTGAGTGGCACCCCAGGAGCAACCCTGCAGGGACTGCTTAGCCTGTTTGTCTTCTGTGGAGCATGAAGATCAGTGGGATTGTGAAGGGCAGCTTTCAGTACCCGTGAAATCAAAATGTGCTCCTCTGGAGAAAAATTTCATGGCATTTCCTTTGCAGGGAGGGGCAGGAGTGAGAGGTGGAAAGAATCTGACCTGATAGCAGCAGAGTGTTCACTGAGAAAGCAAGAATAATCAGTCCTCAGTGGAATTTACTGATCCCTGGTCATATGGGAGTTGGGCACCTAAGTGCCTTTGCTGTTGCGGTCCACGATCTAGAACTGAAGTTTCCATCTAGGCAATAAACTAGATACCAGTTCAGTGACTGAACTGGGGAAAGGGATTTCTTGAGGAGGGGAGGGGGAAAGCCAAACATGGTTCTTTCTAAGTCTCAAATGCTTGAATGTTCTTGGCAAAACCAACAAAAAATTAACAACAAAAGAACACACACTCCAAAATGTATCTTGGGAAAGCCAAAGCCTTATCCAAAGCATGACTTAAAAAGCAACATTCTCTCATCAAAAGTAACTTTGCAATTAGAATGTTAAAATTCTTTTAAATGTCAAACCACAAGCAAATACTATTTTATTTTTTACTCAAGTAAAGAGGAAAAGATATTTATTTTGTTTGAAGCTGTTCTTTGATTTTAAATTCAGCTTCACATCAAAGCTTCCTTAATGCCACAGCCCCGGCCCCATAGCCCCCCTGATTTATCTTCTGGGGTGTACAGCCATAAGACAGTGTAATGTGAGTGAATGTTGTGTCACCTCAAGGCACCAGAACAGCAACAAGTCAAAGAATTAAAGATATAAACCCCCCTCTGAGAATGCTTCAGTTGTCCTTTGGGAAAGATAGTTTAAGGATGTGGCTGTTGCAGGTTTGGGGGCTCCTGTGTTCGCTCAGAGACAACACTTTGGCAGTGAAATGCAAGTGTGAGGCATGTCCAAGAGGTTTTCTCTTGGCTATTTCTGGCACAGCAAGACCTGTTGGGTGAAGACAAGAATAAAGCCACCCTGTTGGCCAGTGCCGCGGGCAGAGGGAAAGGCGATAGAAGCTGAGGACCATAGCAAAGGCTGACCCCTAACAGCTGGTTCAGAGCAGGAGTTAGTAACTCATGAGGGAATCCTTGTTTTTTACCCCTGCTTTCCCACAAAGTTTACATTTTCATGAGCAAGTGAAGGCCAATGAACATGTGAAAGCCTTGCAGACCTCTGGGCTCAGCCGCCACTATGTAAGGCAAAGTTCAACTGGCTGCTCTCCGCCTCTGGGATTCTTGGCAGGCCTGACAAAACTCTCCTCCTACCACTGCTGGAACCCTGCCATGGCCGTGTGGAATGTCTCCCTGTTTCGGTCTCTGAGAAGCTGACAGAGGACATTTAACATTATACCTGTATCTTTTGTTTGTTTGTTTTTGTGGAGAAAACTGATTCCTAAACTGCTGTGTTTGTTTCTTGATAAATTCTTAAAGTATTAAGATTTGACCTGAAAGTCTTAGAGTTGATGGGAAGCTCCAAGCATTTCAAACAGGTACTTCTTTTAGACAGAAACCTGTGCAACGCAGAGAGTTGGTAAAGGTATTGATTTTACAGTATCTGTCACTTAATTTAGCTTGATATCCTGGTGTGAGCTTGCTCCTCCCCTGAGCTGCCACCTGAGCAGCACTTTAAAGAGCTCATGAGAAATGCCTCGGAGCTGCCATCCGAAACACTCTCCCTGGAACTCTGTGTCCCCAGCCACAGCACCACACAGGGATCAGTTCTGTGCCACACTCCTGTGACAGTGCAGCTGCTGCTGGGGACGGCAGAGATACTTCTGGAGGGAAATCGGTCGCCTTCATGATATTTCCTCAAGATTCAAAGCCCAATTTATTGACAAGGTAGTGGAAATACTTTCTTAACAAGAGGTGCATGGTTCAGTAAAGTGTCTCTATGTTATGATCAGGGGGCTGGAACACATCTCATTTGAAGACAGGCTGAAGGAGCTGGGGTTGTTCAGCCTGGAGCAGGCTCTGGAGAGATCTACTAGCAACCTTCCAGTACCCGACAGGGGCCTACAAGAAGGCGGGAAGGGGACTCTACAAAGGCCTGTAGTGACAGGATGAGTGGCAATGGTTTGAAACTAGAGTAGAGTTAAATTGGTGTTAGAAACAAGTTCTTTGCCGTGAGGGTGGTGGAACACTGGAAGAGGTTGCCCAGGAAAGTGGTTGAGGCCCCATCCCTGGAGACATTGAAGGTTAGTCTCACCAAGGCTCTGATGAACCTGGTCTAGTTGAGGATGTCCCTGCTCACTGCAGAGGGGTTGGACTGGATGACCTTTAGAGGTCCCTTCCAGCCCAAACCATTCTATGATTCTGATTCTATGGTGTGGCTGGGAGGCCAGTGGTGTATAAAACCCCACCAGCAATGTACCAAGTCTGTACTGAACTTCACCTCAGCCATGAAATGTGTGTTTTCCATGCAGCCACTGATATGGAAGAGGTGTTGTGCTGGAGAGAGATTCTCTTGCTTGTTCAGAGGCTGTGAACAGCAAGGGTGCATTAGGCATTAAGAGTCTGCTCCAGTGCCCATTCAGCATCAGAAGGGCTCACTGGGACTTCTAATACAAGAATCTGTGAACTCCAAAACATAATGTGAGCCAGCAGATTCCTATGGTGCCCCTTACTTCAGGATCACTTGGTAGAATATTTGCTGTTATTTCTATACTTAGAAAGAAAATGTCACGTTTCTCAGAACAGATGGAGCAAATGTAATGCTGATATTTGTAACTGGGGAGTTTCATTTCCTTGAAGCTCTTATCTTTCCTCTGCCCCTGGAAAAACAGAAATGCATTTAGGAAGTCAAATCGCTGTTTATTGGTTATGTATGGAAAATTGGCACATTCCTCACATGATCTTTATTCTGCGTTCAAGAGTTGCTGTGCTCTTTCACCTTGCATATGGTCTGGAATGAACCCTGAGCTCCTGTTGACATTCTTGAAGAGAAGTGATTTTTTTTTTTTCCTAACACAGGATAGAAATGTTAAAAAAAAGGGAAAAGAAAAAAAGCTTGCGACAGAAAGTAAACATTTGATGAGTTATAAATGTGTGATTAATAATATTAGTTTCAAGTAATTTCAGATACTAGGATAAGAAAAGATTCTCTAATGATGTTTTAATTAAAAGGTGTAGATGGTACTATGGGCCAAAAGTTATCTGTCACATCATACTTGCCAGAGATGCAGGGATGATAAGCAGCAACTGCCCAGTGTCTGTGTATTGCTCAGAGGCACTGAGCAGGAAGACATTGCAAAGATATTCAGACACTTTGAGAGATGCATGGTGGAAAATCAATTAGAACAGGAAAGAAATCCAGTAAGGTATTGAAAAGAATACAGTCTGTCTGTCTGTAACATTGGAAGAATACATGTTCTTATATGTCGTCTGCTAAAGTTAGTCAGTCAGTTGTTTTTCTCTGCCTTTTGGTGAATTAAAGTTGTTTTTCATTCAGTTTATTTACTACAGCATCAGAAATACATTTCAAAAAAATAAATCCTGCAAATACTTGGTCCTCTTCAAACAGGGAAGGTGGGTTTTTCAGCTGAGTTTCAGTGGTTCCCTCTGGTGAAGAACATGTTCAAGGGAAGACAGGCTATGCTAGAACAGCTTTTGCTCTTTAGTACCAAAACCATTATAAGTGCACCATGCAGCGTGGTGCATCCTTATGCAAGCACATGTGTACCTGCAAGCTCTAAAGAGTAAAAAAAAAAAAGATATTTCAGAAGGCAAAGTTTATTTAAAAAGGAAACCTTAGCTATAAATAGTCTATTTTAATAGATCAAAACCTGAGCTTAGTGCTTTCTGATTCTAGCAATAAGCATGGTCTGTGATTTGGCCCCATGAGCACTCCTATTCATTGTGCTCTTGACATGTAAAAATATACAAGAAATAATACTTCTGAGGTTTCACATCCTTTCACAACATAATCAGGAGTCCCAGCATTAGATGTCTGAGCAATGATAGGAGTGCTACGGAGTCATATGTTTCCCATGGAAATAATTTGTGACTTCCTACTCTTTAGTGCCACACGATTTCAAAGCACAAAAACCAGCTTGCCTTTTGAGCAGAACAATTATTTGCTTTACATCAAAGTTTTATGTAGTTCTTAACTCCAGCTAGGTTTCAAAGGAGTGAAATTAATGCATGTCTGTATAACATGGGGGTGGTGATGTGTTTTCCACTCTTAGCATGCTTTTAGCTGATAGATCCTCATGTACCTCACAAACATTAATAATTCAGCTGCTCATCAGAAGGAAAATATGGTTTGTTGTGTCAGGACGAGGACCACTGCTAATTAGTGCTAATTCCTTCTGCTTTTGCAAAGACTTACAAGCTCAGCCATCTCCACACCTTACCTGCTGCGTGATTGTAGAGTGCCTGCAGTCTGATATATCTACAAGTGTCTCAAGTTTAGTCTCAAGTGTAGGAGTGGTCTAGTCCAACTGAGCAGAATTTTACCCTTGTTGCTGTGGGTGGGTGTTCGTAAAAGCAAAAGGTCTGTTGTCTTGTGCTTGGAGGATTAAACTGCTGCTTGAACAGGTCACTCTTAAAATGCAACTAAAATACTGGGAAAAAAAAAAAGAATGTCAAACAGACATGGGATTGCTCCCACTATAAGAATCTATATATTCTGCTTATTGCACTGGCAGGGTCAGTGCAGACAACTGCTGAACACAGACAACGTTCTGTGGCAAACCCAGTTGTTTGACCCAAGTATCAGACGATGTCTTTCATCCTCACAATAAGAGTTCAGCTGTGTGTCTCCATGGGGAGAGGCATTGGTGGAGCCAGTGTGCAGTATTGGGTCTACCTCTATTATTTATTATATGCTCTTTACACTTGAAGTATTTTTAAATGGGGTTAGGTTCTGGATAGGTTCAAGAACAAAACTAAGAAAAAAAAAAAAAAGCTTTATTTTATATTCTAGTTCCTTGTGGTCAGGAGCTGAGGCATCAAGAATATTTTGCTTTCCAGGCTGCTGTTACAGTGGTAACAGCAAGAGCAGAGGTGTATGCTATCACAGATAATGGACTTTTATCTTCCTGACTTGTGTGACTTAGATGGGCAAAGGCTTCTGTCAGAACAGGGAAACCTCACCTTCAAACCTCCATCTCAGGCAGAATTCCAATCAGGAGCAGCAACTGAATACCTCTTTGTGTCTAACTACTCGTTACACAGTGCTGTTAACATGTCTATTTTCTATTTTTACTTGAAGCCTCCGTGTTTTCTTTTTCTACTTACAGACAGTTCTTTAGCAGGAAACATTTCTTTCCAGGCCAGCCCAAAAGAGGAGTCTAGGAAAGATAAATAAAAATGAAGTGTCTAAGGAGTCCAATTAGACATTATGCTCTGCTGTTATCTCTTATTTGCCCACAGGCATCTCTGCCTGCCTTCAGACCGACTGAGTTGTTCAGACTGCCAGACTTGCTGGAGTCAAATCCAAGGGGAATAACATGAACTCTGTTAACCCCGAGGCATAGTCCAGTTCTCCCACACATTAAACTCCTTAGTGGCTCTATCTGTCTGAAGGATAATTTTGCAAGGGTCAGAAAACTTGAAAATGAAATTTCTTTCTACCAATCAGAGCCTAGTGGGAAGTCGTAACTCCCTTTTTTCTCCTTCAGCAGCAGACAGGGTAAATTTTCATGCTCTGCTTTTTTTTTTTTTTCCTTTTGTTGTTGTTTATTTTTTTCTTCTCCTCCATAATGTATTTTCTGTCAGGATAGCTACCTGGTGTGACCAAGGGCAGATAGCTGCTTCCATGCCCAGATGTATGAAATACATTTTGTCTCATGAAGGAAGTCAGCTCTTAGGAACGAGAGGAAGGAAATAGTTTTCCTGTTTCACATTAGCCCCAAAGACTCTAAAGCTACTTTTGTGATTAATCTAACCAATCTGCAGCTTGTCACTGTGGAAAGAGGTGTGTATGTTGCTAGTCCCTGAATGTCTTCCCTTTTGGAACTCAAACATGATATAAAATCCTTGGTATAAGCATATTTTTAATAGGAAAAATGCTGTACTTTTCCTTCAGTTCTATAGTGAGCCACAGATCATGAGAGCAACATAAAAGCACTGGCTGAGAGGCACACTTGACTTCAGATATTTTACAGTT
Organism: Ceyx melanurus; assembly: GCA_024611195.1. Lineage (NCBI taxonomy): Eukaryota > Metazoa > Chordata > Aves > Coraciiformes > Alcedinidae > Ceyx > Ceyx melanurus. Next base: position 27,179 of record JANHGL010008214.1, on the reverse strand, counting down.
CCTTCATAAATACAGATCTGATCTAGAATGAAAGTTGCACTTTAAGACAGTCCAGCAGACCGAGGCCACTCATGGTGTGCTTGTGGCATGGTGGGCTTGTGGCATGGTGGGCTTGGTGGCATGGTGGGCTTTGTGGCATGGTGGGCTTTGTGGTACATAAACTTCTCCTTCTCCTTCTTGGAGACACTCAAGACCCGCCTGGGTGTGTTCCTGGGTGACTTGGTGTCAGTGACCCTGCTCTGGAAGGAGGTTGGGCTAGATGATCTTCTAGGTCCCTTCCGACCCCTAACATTCTGTGATTCTGTGATTAAGGACTGGGTTTGTTTCTAATTCTAGTCCTTTCTGTGGCCCTGGAGCTCTCTGTGGGAATCCACTCCAGTGGAACTACAAAACCAGTTTCCTTACGTTGCCCACTGGGTGTTTGGTGCTCCAGCAGAGCGCTTCAGTATCAGTGATGAACTCCTCCAGGCAGGGCTGAAAACCTGCCCAAGAGCTGGAGGCAGTGGGAGTGCTGAGCTGAGGACAGAGCATTGCTCAATAGCTGTGTGGTTTGTTTTGTGGTGTGCTGGCCTTTCCCTGCACACTGAGGATGACTAAACACAAAATTCCCCTTTCGAGAGCGATGCCAACCACAGCACATTTGCTGTCCCAGCCTTCTCAGTCCTTTAGGTGCTGGCAGCAGGAGAGAAGTGCCGTGGCTTGTGAGGGGTTCAGTGACCAGATGTTGCTGAAGCAACAGTGAAGGAATGAAAATGAGACCCTTAGATCATGTGATTTTTGACCTGGAAAATATATTCTTGGGATTGAAGCAAAGTTTGATGTTGATTTCAGTTTTGATTTGCTAAAAGGAAAAACATTTTGCATCAGAAAAATACCAGTTTTGAAACTATGTGTGAGAAGTTCAGAACTACATAATATTAAAGGAGACTGCCTTGGTGTACTGTCCCCAGTAAATAAGGGATTAGCAAACTTGCACAATGGGTTGGTTCCCAGTGCTTTCTTTGCAGTGTGATCTCATTAAGGAATAGTCAAACTGAATTTAGAAAATGGACTGAGGATAAAAAAAAAAAAAAGCTGCATTTGCACCTCTCATATTGTACTTAAGAAGTAATTAATGTTGACTGAATTTAACAAAAAGCCTTTTCAGTTTATCATTTTAAATTGAATGTTTACTATGAAATTTCTTACTCTTATTTTTATGAGCCTTGGGAGTCTGTGATCATTTCTTTGGCACCCTGCTGATTTCATTCTTACTAACTTCTATAGATCTGAGCCTGCAGTTGTTAGCAATCTTAAAAGAAGATGCCAATGAATGTGATTATTTCAGTCCAATGTTAAGAAAATTAACCCAACCCTTGTTATTAAATGGACAGTTTTTATTTCTTCCTATCGAGGAAAAAAAATTAACAAATGACTCATAGGAAGATTTATTTTTCTGTCAAGCTGTTCATATTTGAAACTTTATTTAGCTCAGAGCCATGTTTGCATTAGTCCAGATGTGGTTTCTTGCTAACTCTTGATTTTTTTTTAAAGTAGGTGTCTAAGACAGCCATGTGGCTGAGATGCCTTAAGGAAAGTAGAGTCAACACAGCTTGGCCAAGGGCCAGTCCTGCCTGCCCAGGCTGGGGCTTTCTCCAGTGAAGGAACAGCAGCAGTGGACAAGGGCAGAGCTGTGGGTGTGCTCCACGGCAGCCCAGAAGGCCAATCCAACCCTGGGCTGCATCAAAAGCAGCGTGGGAAGCAGGTCAAGAGAGGTGACCCTGCCCCTCTGCTCTGCCCTGCCCTGGGGAGACCTCCCCTGCACTCCTGTGTCCAGCTCTGGAGCCCCCAGCACATGAAGGACGTGGAGCTGCTGGAACAGGGCCACAGGAGAGTCACAAACACGACCAGAGGCTGGAGCAGCTCTGCTGTGAGGACAGGCTGAGAGAGCTGGGGTTGTTCAGCCTGAAAGAGACTCTGGGGGGACCTTAGAGCATCCTCCAGCACCTGCCAGGGGCCTGTCAGAAAGCAGGGGAGGGTCTGTTCACAAGGGTCTGTAGGGACAGGACAAGGGCCAATGGCTTTAAGATGGAAAAGGGGAGATTTGGGTTGGATATTAGGAAAATGTTCTTTAATCTGAGGGTGACAGATTCCCTGGAATGGGTTGCCCAGACACATGGAGGAGGCCCCAGGACTCCTGAAGACATCCCAGGCCAGACTTGAGGAGGCTCTGAGCAGCCTGAGCTGGTTAGAGATGCCCCTGCTGGGTGCAGGAGGGTTGAACTGGATGCCCTTTGGAGGTCCCTTCCAATCCAACCCACCCCACTTTGATTCTGTGACAGTAGTCGGCTCCCATGGCTGCAGGCTGCTTTCTTGTTCATGAATATTTAGCATGTTCAAACAGAGCACACTGGCTTGTTCCAGGTTTCCTGGGGGGTATCCAGCAGCCAGTAGCTGTGAATGGTTTGTGTCCATAGCACTCTGTTTTATCAGCAAGTACTTGTGCATGGGAGAAGTGTGTGCGCTTTGGAAGTGACAGTTCACTATTCCTGCCAGGCCACTGCTTGTGCAAAAGCAATCTGCACTTCAATTAGGAGTAACAGGCACGATGGCCAGAGCTTGATTATAAGTGGAAATAAAAACCCAAACAAATAACAGTTCCCAGATGCTATCTATAGCTTCCTTTGGAGACCCTTGACTTGTCTGTAAAGCTCTTCCTTCTTTTTGAAGAGCCTTGTTTGAATTTTTATTCCTGTGATTATCAATTGGAGGATTATAGACCCCGATAGTTATTTCCTGCAGCTTTACTGAAGTCTCTTAAATCTGTTGGAGTGCTCTTTAGTATCTGCTGTCCAGCTTCTTTCATCTGTTTTGATCTCTGTTGTTGTTGTTGTTTTAATTATCTCATTAGTAGCTTGATCCAAATTCACAGCACCAATAGAGGTGGTTTTTTTTAATGATAATTTTTGCCCACAGTCACACTTTATTGTACAGTGTTTTGCCTGGCCTGCTGTGTTGGTCTTGAGATGGTTCAGGGTTGCCTCTGAAGGTAGAGGGAGAGGAGAACCTCCCTCTACCTGCTGGCCACACTCTTCTTCATGCCCCCTAGGACACCACTGGCCTTGGCCACAAGGGCCCATTGCTGTTCCAACAAAGGCACCTTGCTGTTCCAAACTGGATTGCTCGACTGGAAATGAAGCAAAGCCCAAAACCACAAAATGATGGTAAAACTAGCAGCACTGTGTTGTGCACAGAACATTTCTGTTTATCCTGAAGCTTTAAGGTGTGTTCCTCTTTGCTGTTCCTCCTCACGCTGGCACTACTCCTGCAACCTGAGCAGGTGCCTGTGAGTCTCAGCAGATTCTTCCTTGAGTACACAGAGCTAAGCATGCTTAATATATATATTTCCCTGTATATAGGATTTCCATATTACACATCACACAGTTGCTTTTAGTCTTAAAAACTGCCTGCAAACTTCTGAATGCTGTTTTATTGTACATAGGGAGCCCTCTCTTTTTTTGTTGTTTTAACGTTTGCATTTGCCCTGGTTGAACTCTGGGTGGAGGTCTCAACCCTGGTCGTGTTCCATTGAACAAACACAGCCTTTGCAGGGTCTGCTGGGTTGGTTTTTGCCTCAACTATCTAAGTGGTGTGATTTATTACTGAGAAGGGTGGCAGGAGTTCTTCATTATTTGAACACTTCAGCCCATCATTAATTGTTTTGTAAGTAGCTCTACTTACACTGCATTTTTCAGAGTTGCAGTGTTTTTGGAACATTCTTTGCTGGTTAACTAGAAAGCCATTATTTATTGCTTCCAGGTGATTTGCACTCAGGGTGGTTTTCTTGCTTCATCTAAACCAGTTGACTTAGAAGTGGTTTTTTATTTTGCAAGAGATGTGAATTTTTCTTTCCGTTTAATCCTCAAGATCAGCCAGTGGGTTTCAGTTAGAAAAGGAAAGATAAACCACCAGTGTATCCCAACTCTCCTCACAGAAGATGCAGTCCAGGAATAACACACGGTACTGATGGAGCAAGCAGTATGAGAATTTTCCTTCCCCAGCATATGTGACAGTTCTCAGAAATCTGGAGTCGTTTGCACCATGCCAAGAACAAAAAGGCTCTTTTCAGCAGGGGCTGCCTCGCAGTCTGAATGAACTTTTTGTGCTGAGAGTACATGTGCTGCTCTTTACTTTTGTCTGTATTTCTAGCACTTCTCCCTCCATGCCTTTGAAGACACACGGGGAACAGGACAACCTGCAGCCTCTGCGGGTTCCCAGGAGAAATAAGGAGAATGAAGTGATGCCCTTTGGGGCTGTCGCTGTCTCTGCAGTGGTGATGGCATCAGAGCACGTGCTCCTGAGCGGTGGCAGCGTGTGCCAGACCCCCTCTCTGATCTTCTGCCAAGTCAGGCCTTGCATTGCTTAGTTTCATTTTTTTTTTTTCCAGTTGTATTTTGTTCTGGAAACTTCTCTTTAACATAATTTTAACGAATCCCCCGAATCTCTTGCTATGTTAAGCTTAATATTCAAAGTAAAAGTAGGAGGACTGTGAAGAAGCTCTTGTGCTTTTCTCCATATTTCTTCCTTAGAGGAGCTTGGTCTGAAAACAAGAGAGGAGCAGGGCCTGGGGAAGTTCCAAGCAGAGAGAAAACTTAACCTGAATCAAATCATTCACTGCAGAAGCATTCAACTTGTTTGATGAAAACTGCATAGTGCCTTTGAGTAACAGACTTCACAAGTGTGCCAAGTTACTTTATCATTTGTAAAGTAGGTGGCTGAAAATGAAAGAGATGACATCTCGGATAATGTTGGAGAGTTTGTTTGTTTGTTGGCTTGTTTTACCCCTTGGATGAAGAAATGAAAACTCCTTTGGTTACAAAAGGAAATAAAATAGCCAAGATATCTGAAGCTTTGATCACAGTCTCAAATCAAAAGATACAATAAACTCAGTAGCACTGCAAACAAACAGAGGCTGGGGCATCAATAACAGAAACCATCAGCCTTATGGCCGAGATACTTTAAAGTCAGTGCTATTTTAAGATAGAGGCTTGAGCAGTGTAAGAAGCCATTTGGGAACATAGGGTAAAAAGTAATTTGCTTTTCTGGTTAGTGCCTCCTATTTCAAAACCTATTCTATTGTTCCTGCTTTCATGAAGGAGTAAGACAAGTTTATGGCTGCAAGGTCTGTTCTTGAAAGATAAGCTCAGTTCTTAACAGCACCAGCTGTATCTGTGGAAATCAACAGAGGATGGAGGTCGTGGCTCCCATAATGATATTTCATTCCATGTTAAGAGTGTGTTTTGCTTTTCACTGAGAAGCTGAGGCTCTTCTCACTCAATCATTCAATACCACACTAGTCTCGGTCTGAAAGTGTTTCCTTTGAACTTGAACACCCCCCTGCTTTATTTGCTACTTGCTTGTCTAGTCCATTAGCTGGGGAGAGGAGGAAGAGGGTGTAAGGGGAGCCAAGCTGCTGCTCCATCACAGCTGAGGTGTCACATCAACCAGCTCTCAGGAATGCTCTGTCTGTGGCTGCAGCTCTCTAGGTACAGGCTCTGTGAGAACAGAGTGGGGTCTGGGGCATGGAACACTAATACCTCATCTCCTGAGCATACAGAAACCTCAGCAAAGTCCTGCCCTGCTCTTGGTGGAACTTGGCAGTAGTTCTGTGAACATCTTAGACTATTTGTTTGTGTTTGGTCCAGCTCTGTTGTGAAGTCAGATTTTTCTTCCCCCGGCCTCGTTCCCCACAAAGGCACCAGCAGCTTGTATTGGCACAGGGGATGCAGAAGCCAGCAGCAGATGTTAGCTGGAAGGTGGGAACACTTCTCTCCATGGTGGCCACTCTTTTCCATGGGTGAGAAACCTACAAGCTCAGGAACTGCTGGTGCTGGTGCTGCCAGGGCTGTGTGGTGAGCCTCGCAGCCATGTGCTGCTGGTTACCTACAGCTTCCTCTGCTGTTAAGAAGTTGTTCCTTCTGAGTAGCTTGGGCTACATTCATTTTCAAACCAGATACCACTCAGAAAGATGTCTATAGCAGTATTTTAACATTCAGTACTTCATTGTTGGATAAAGACTTTGTGAGCCTGGACTATAAAGTCAAAGGGTGCTTTGTCAATGATTTCTGAAGAGTCAGGATTTCATGGTGAGTTGCTTTACAGTCACACAAATTTCATTCATTATTTCTACTATCCAGTAATGATTTAATCTTGTGAAGATACTCTGTGGTGACAAGTTCTCCCCTTTGCATGCTAAGTTAGTAAAGTGGTTAAAATCCTGAGCTGTTCCAAGTAGTATTTAAATGTCTTTTTCAACCTTAGAGGTGAATGACCCCACTGCCCTGGCTAAATTCCAGTTTACATAATTATAATCTACTACTTCATTCCCCACAGAAATACTGTGCAGAGGCTAAAATTACTGCCTGCACCATTCAATCTGAGCTGGGGTATCCACAGAGAATGGCTCTGCAGAGAACCTGCATCAGTGTTTGCTGTGTCAGTGCTCCAGTGCTAGCTGAGGTACAACTTCTGCCTTTGCTTCTGTTGTCACCAAAAAAGTCTGTAGCATAGAATCATAAAATGCTGGGGGTTGGAAAGGACCTCTGGAGATCATCAAGTGACCCCAGAGCAGGGGCACCCAGGGCAGCCCACACAGGAACAGATCCAGGTGGGGCTGGAAAGTCTCCAGAGCAGGAGACTCCACAACCTCCCTGGGCAGCCTGTGCCAGGCTATGGCACCCTCACAATAAAAAAATTCCTCCTCATGTAGAGGTGGAAACTTCTCTGCTTCAGTTTATCCCCATTGTTCCCTGTCCTATTGCTGGGCACTACAGAACTGAGCCTGGCCCCTTGCATTTGACACCCACCCCTCAGATATTTGTAAACATTAATAAGATCCCCTCTCAGTCTTCTCCAGATTGAACAGCCCCAGTTCCCACAGTCTTCATAAGGGAGATGCTCAAGTCCCTTCATCATCCTCATAGCCTCTGTTGGACTCTTTCCAGTAGGTCCCTGTCTCTCTTAAACTGGGGAGTGTAAAACTGGACATAGTATTCCAGGTGTTGCCTCATCAGGGCAGAAGAGAGGGGCAGGAGAAGGAGGCCACCCCCAGGTTTAGCCAGCCAAGATTGCCAGGCAGAAGTATACAGAAAATCCAAAGAGCAGGTGATCCTAAAACAGGCTGCACAATTGGCAGGTTGTTTTGCCCTGTTCTTGAACAACTGAGAAAAACTGTGGGCACCATGTGTAGTGATACCAGCTCCTAATGCCACGTTCCTGCCAAGTCTGCCCACCAAGGACAGAGCGTGTCTGGGAGCTGCTGTTTACTAGCAACCAGTCTGGGCCCCAAACAACCAGTGCACAGCAGTGATTCTGTCTCTGTGGAGATAAGCTTGACTGGAACCAGTGGGTTAAAGTAACTGGTCACCTTTGCTGTGCATTGAGATCAGCATCACGGGGCAGCAGCAGCATCTGTCACATCCCACTGATGTACCTCATAAGGCCTGGCCTATCTATTTTTTTATAATGTTTTCCATGTCTGCAGCAGTTTCTGTTCCTTCTGTTCAGCTGGTTCCTTGAGGAAGACTTTGGAAACAATTCCCCTTCTAGGCCTCCCTAGCATGGTCTGTCCCTCAACCTAAATAAAGATGTGGCTGCTTCTGTGAAAATGGCTGTCCTGGGGTGATACACAAGTCACCCACAGTTACTGAGCACTGACTGAGCACTCTGCAGAGGTATTTTATTACCTGTTGTAATTGGAATCACAAGATTAAGTTCAATCTCTTGCTCTATGCTCTTTTGTGTCCAAACTTTCTGATAAAGATTAATAAAATCCTTATAAAACACCATGTAGAAGGAAGATGCAGAAGTCAAAGAAGTCAAATTAAGATTGGATTTAAAACCTCTCACAGGAACTGTGGAGAACACTCGTGGCCACTGAGATTTATGGTAACAGAAAAGCAATGCTTTTTAAAGTAAAGCATTTCAGAGCAGGCACAGACAGGTAGGTGGCAACACTCCCTCTGCACCCCTCACTGTTGTAGCTGCAATGCTTCTCAGAAGGTGTTCTCAAGATGGTTGGTAGTAAAACTCTACCAAGAGATCTCTTTCCTGCTGGAGTAGAAAATATATATATCAAACTACAAAGCAAGAAAATAACAAAATTCTTTGTTATTGCAGGACATGCCATCTACTGTGCAAAGCAAAGCAAGTTTAGTGAAGATGAAGGTTAGAAAACATAACAACTGTGCCTTTTCTGGAGATTCCTAATGCACTGCTCTGCTCCCTGACACAAACCTCAACTGCATCTCTAGATGCTGAATTGCATCTACATGGTCTCCTGGCTCTACCTGGTTATTTTACAATAAAGCACTTGACTTACACAAGAATGTGGTTAAAAAAAAAACCCAAAGCCACATGAACAAACACTGAGATTTCCTTAAAGCTGTACTCAAGTGTTGCTGACACAACAACTCAACACCAGGCTTTGCTGCTGACAGGGTTCTGAAACAAGCAGCAGATAGATCTCCCTGCTTTCCCACAGAGCTGAACTCTGGCGTTATTTAAGGAAAAAGACAAAGCCCTTTCAGGGGGTTTTTCCCTGTGTAGTGCACTTTTAGAGGAAGAAAAAAATAATCACTTGACTATTTTTTCTGTCCTATTTTTTTCAAACCTCCGCCTTTTGGAAACCTGCCACTTGTTGTCAAGTTGCAGTCTTAACACATTTTCCCTACTTGTTTTGTTGAAACTTTTAATTTAGGGAAAAATCCATCGGGTCCAAGGTACTTAGAAGGCTGTATCAATTCTAGATCTGTAGATAAGAGGGGTGGAAATAAAAATTGCATAATATTTGGGGAGCTGTGGGTTTTATTTTCAGCTCTATGTACCAGCTTAGCTAACCAGCTGTTGTTAAAAAGCAGAAAAGCCCAAAAGCAGAAAATTTGCTCTAGTTATGGCAGGGTTATTGTGTTTTCCTCCTCTCCCAGTTTGAGATAGAAAGAAAAAAATGCATGGACTTCCAGGCAAACTGTGAAAAGACCTTAACAGGCTTTAAAAGACCTTATTCTTCTGTCATACCAAGGCCTATAAACAACGAAATACCTGAAACATGGAAAGCCTTCCTCACAATTCACACTACTACTAGTCCCTAGTAAATAATCTCTGAGAGAACACAGCCAGGGGTGATGACCAGCCTGAGTGGCTGGGGTCTTGCAGCAGAAGCCCTTTGCTGGCAAGCAGCTGAGTTTAGAGCTGGTGTAGTCTGGCACTGCAGCAATTAGTGATGCATTTTTTCACATTCATGTCTGATGAAGAACCTGGGCTGCCCTGTCACTGCACAATCCACTGGAGGGTGCCTGGAACAAACTCTTGTCGAGCCCTTTATGCAAAGCAATGGCTATTTTTATATTTAAGTGTGTTTATATTCCCCAGTTTACTTTTTGACATCCAGGTGCTTGTGCCTGTACACCACAGGAGTGCACTGGTTTTTCCACTTTTCTCAAGTGATTCTTTTCAATCCAGGTTGTCTTGTTGCTTCAGCCAGCACTCAGCTGAGCAGTGGATGTGGCTGAGCTCTTAGTTCAGATGCTCATTGCATTCTGGAGTGTGTGATGTTTGCCTGCTTTGAAACAAGGACCCTGTTCTGGGATATTTGGTGTGTGTTTTAGTTAACTTCATGTACTGCATGTCAGCTCTGGTTCCTGGGGCTAAACCAGGAGGATGGTGCTGAAAAGCCTGGCAGGACTGGAGGAGCAATGGGAAAATGCTGTATAGAGGTTACAGTTGGACTTGATGATCTTGAAGAACATTTCCCACCTTAATGATTCTGTGTAGCTATGCCTGTGAGGGTTTTATTTCTGGAAGATCATCATCCATGACAGGGATTCACCAAGATCAGTTGCTGACAGCACTGCCCTCAGCTGTTCCCAGCAAGAGGTAGCTCAGACTGGGCCAGCAGGGCTCACTGAGCCCCAGGAACAGCCATGGCTGCAGCCCAGAGCTGGCTCACCCTGCAGCCTGACACGTGGAGAACCTCAGGGCTAAAATAAACACCCAGCTGAAGTCAGTGCTGTGTCAGAGAGGTCCTGCTGCAGCATTCACCTCCAGCTTTCAGCCTGGGAACTGCTTGACACAAGGGGTTGAGCTGCCTGTGCTTCAGAGGTCAGCCCTGCACACAAACAGCCCTGTTGAAGTGACAAAGGTGACCTTCCAGCAGAACCACTCTGAGGTGCTGTCCTCGATGTCCACAGATGGCTTGCAGTGTTTCTAGACATGGAGGAGATGACAGGTTGTGCCTGTTGTAGGATACACTCCCCACCCAGTATAAAGTGTTGCCTTCCCCTGCCTGGCATCAGAAGAGGCCGGGGAGGAAAGTGTGGATGTTTCCAGGGCAGCAGGGAAGGAGGGAGAGCAGGGCTGTTGCCCTGCCAGCAGCTGAGTATCATTCCAACACTTTTAAACTAAGTGGTTTTAGCAAACCAGTTTCCTCAGAGCTTTCAGGGACCTGTGCAGTCCCACCACCCTGGGAGACTGGATGCACTTTCAGGCATTCACATTTCCCATTTCAGCTGGGTGCTCAGATATGTAGAGCTAGGTGTTCTACAGAAACCACAGGTGATGCTGGCTGTCAGAACATCTTTCCAGAGAGCAGAGCAAAGGTTTAGGCATAGACATGGAGCTCAGGCTCTCCCTACTCCCTGCACTCCAGCGAAGATGTAGATATTTACATTCCAGCATCAGGCACATTAAACCATCTGTCCCAAAAGCTAGAGAAAGAACTAGCCTGAGTTCCTCTCCCAAAGTTCAGTTCCCCAAGGCTGTTTGCTGCTGGTGCTTTGGCAGGAGTAACCCAGCCACAGCCTTAGCAGGGGAGATCTTCAGCAGCTCAGCTGGCACTTGCTGATCACAAGTCAGATCATGAACTCAGTTTTGCTATTAGCCTTTGAAATACACAGATTAAATGTTTTCTAAGGTCACAGAGAATCAGTAATAAAGAGGAAGCTGAACCAGCTTTTCAAAGTTTGAATCCCTTCCTCCAGTTCTCCTTTCTTGTGGAAGCAGACTGCTGAAATTTATGGCCAGAAGACCTGAAAGATTCATTTTTTTAAAAAGAATATTTAATCCACAAAGCTTCTGTTTACAGTAGAAAACCCTCGGGCTGTCTGTTTAGAAAGCTGATATCCAGCTGTAGTCCATTCTCCTTATTTTTCGCAGCTCTTTTTCCTGGGATTTAGACAGTTTACATGTCATCTCTCCTAGTAATTCCAAAGGACTTGTATCATCTTGTTCCATTTCAGCAACGTCTCTTTCCTCATCTGAATCATCCTCTGTTTTCTCACTTCCCATCTCTACTTCATCAGCAACTTCTGCAGCGCTGTAGGGGGAAGATGATTGGAAACAGCCAATGAAATTAATGGGGAGCGTCACATACTGTGAGAGGCAAGGTAACCTGCAAATAATCCAGTAAACATTGGGGTTTGTTTATGTTTATCATCTCCTGCTGCTGACAAACAGCTGCACTTCTCTTGCCATCTCCATTACAAGCCCTTTTTCAGTTTTAAAACGTCAACAGAGTGTTTTTCTTTCAAAGCTGAAAAGGGACACTTGGCCTTAAAAAATCCTACAATACCCAGAGTGTTACTGGGAAAAGAATTTGGGGTGTTTTTTTGTTTTGAATTTTGTTGTTGTCTGGGGTTTTTTTGTGTGTGTTGGTTTTTTTTTTTTGTTTGTTTTGGAGGGTTGGGGTATTTTTTTTGCTTGTTTTTAAACAAAAGGAGGTGCTTAAAGTGGCTGCTCCTTCCTGACTTCATGACACTTGTTCTGAAGTGGAAAACACACTTTCAAAGGACTATCTGGAACAGTTATCACAAAGTATACCTATAATAGTATAAATTCAGATGTCTGTTGCATAAATATTGTGGCTCTCAATTAGGAATGACTTGCATGGCAGAACTGCATTGAGTTCCTAAAAATCACCTGCTCCTATACAAAGTATCACTCACAAAATGTCAGTGCTGCAACAGGTATAAGACATCAACAGTACACTGCCAAGAAAATGAGTGAATAAGAAAATTGCTCTTTAGAGTGATGCATTCTTGTCATTCCTCAAGAGCCCAATCCTGCAGCCTTTACATGTAACTTTAAATGCACAGCACTAATCCCCAGTGTCAAAGTACAAGCTCTACATGTGCAAATATTTACAGGGACCACTGAACTCCCAGATTCTTCAGCACTGAAACATGAAAGTTTCTATACGTTCCTTGCATTTGATTTTTGGCAGCATTTTGTTGACATACATGACAAGGATATTACTTGTGTGCTCCAAGAAGCAACCAGCAGTGTTTCCAGCACAGCACAGCTAACTGCTGGAGCAGTGCTGTCATGGCACAGCCCACCACACCTGAGGAGCTACCCAAACTGATGCTTTTCTGGGCAAACCCTGGCACTCTGGACCATCCTCTCACTGCTTTTGGCAGATTGATAGTAACAGCTGCTATCAGGAACGTTTGCATCTCTGGCTGAGCAGAGTCTCACCAACACTGCATGGAAGGTGCATCTCACTGGCTTCAGTGTGACAAGATATTAATTCTAATACATGACTAGAGCTGCAACTCCTGCATTCATTTTCTAGCAGCTTGCCTGGATCTCAGAAGACAGGCTGTGGTACATTTAGAAAGGCTTATCTATCCAACTGTCCCACCCAATTACAATTTATGCCTTGTAAGACAAACTCAGCTGTGTTCACTCATATTTTGTAGCTCAATTAGAATGAAATTTAAGTTCTAAAACTGTCCAGATTAAACCTAAGGACTACTTGGTGTATCTAGAAACTGAAACCAAGAATTATGCAGGAACTCGTGATAATGAAGTTCACAATATGACATTTATACAAAAATACCACTAAAACTGTGAAACCTCTGGAGTAATGTCCAACTCATAAAGAACATCTGAGTACCAAAGCCAACATTCTGTGCATGAGCACATTACACTAACATCAAAATAACAGCAGCAGGCTGCCTGTCTCCCCAGAGCTGAGCTGGTTTCAACCATCTTGCCATAATAAAGTATTCTGCTAACTTGGGTCAACAGAAGAATGGAGAGTGTTGGAAAAACAAAGAGTTCTTACAATTTAAACAAAGATGTACATCATTTAAAACTCCAAGTGTTGTTCAGTTTTTTCCTACCTTTTGTTCTCCTTGGAGATGAGCAGTGAATTAATAAATATAGGACAGAGGAAGGAAGCAGATGGCAAAACATGTGCTGGAGTGTGGAGAAGCTGAAAAAAAGAAACAAGAAAGCTTTATGAAAGGCTCTGTTGGTCACAGTTTTGTTTGCACACTTGCTGCAATTCCTCCTACCTCTCTGACTGCAGGTGAATCTTGCTCATGCTTGCTGTGAACAAGGAGTTTCCCAAGGTCTGCCTCCTCTTCCGACTGCTGACTCCTGTGCTTTCCCAGCAGCAGGCTGAATGGGGTCACAGGAAGACTTTCTTCTACTGCCAGCTTGGAAAAGGTGAAAGTTTAGTAAATTCTAGTGTCACAGATCAATCTCATTTTGAGTTACCAAACTTCATAGCTTCCAAATACAAAATTTGGTGTGTGCCAGAAAAGCCAGGCATGGCTTTCAGCCTGTACTTCTCACTACAGACCACTCATAGCCCAGCATCACCTGGGAGGGAATTCCATGATGTTGCTGGAAGCAGAACACAGCAATGTCCCCTCTGGCGTTTCCCTGGATCAGTATAACCCTCAGCTGAGCAGCAAACTATTCACCCACCCTCCACAGAAACTCACTACTTATAACCACATTCTCACTGCAGAGAATTTTTCAGAAGACATGAAACATCAAATAAAGGATAATAGAAGGATAAAGTAAGAACATAAAACATCAAATTTCCCAGAGTACTGCTCTGCAGCCATTCATAATTCCTTCTCACTGACAGTCCCAACTGACTGACAACTGTTCACTTCAGAATGCACACCTCAAGTCACACTCTAGGTTCCAAGGGGTAAAGAAACCAAGGCAAGGCAAGAGCTTCCTAAAACATCAAGTGGTTTTGCTTCCTTTCTGCAACCTGAATCCTTTTAGACGAGTATCATTTGGTTTTGTTCAGGGGAAATGAGAAAAAGGAGTGACCACCTTTTATTAAAGGTTTTTACAAACAGCACTTCTATTAAAAAAAAATAAAAATCCAATAGATTGCTGCCCCTTCAGCCAAATACCTCTGACTGACAGGATCTGGCCTGTGTTTTCCTGAGAAGGAAAGTGAAATCTGGCTGACTGAAAGGCAAGGTGTTTTTTCAGTGTCTCTGTATGTCTGTTAGCCCTTGAGGAGGTACCTGATTGCTCGACGGCGTAAGCCTTTCTTGGAGAGACTTTGTGCTCAGTGTCATCAGCTCCTAAAGGACAGAATGATGGAGCAGAGTTATCATGTGAAACAGCTTGCCATGTTTCCACACCCTGCCTACAGAAGCTTCCACATGCCCCAAAAGCTGGTAGAAGAGGCAAACACATCACTTTATTCTATACAGAAACTGCAAGGAAGAAGGGACAGAACTCTAGGTGGTAAGTTCAACAGCCTAGGCCACGTTCCCAGATGATCTAGTTTCTTTTATGAACAAGGCAGCAGAAGCCATTGGCAGTAGAAACTAGTAAATAATCAGTGTTCAACTTAGGCTGTTTTGGTGTTTGAAAGCTGTTAATTAAGGACAGGCATGGCTTACACTGCCCTGAAACCACAAAAAGCACTCTTGCATTCACCAGCAGTGCTCTGAATTTGTATCAGTCTGCATGCAGGTGAATATTTTTTCCCCTAGGAACTCCCTGCCCATCACTGTATCTTACTTGTGTATCTGTGAGAAAAAACAGTTGGGATCTTCTTAGCCAAAGGTGTTTTTCTGAGCCAGTCATCTCAGGCTCATCTCTTGGGACAAAGGCAGCAAGCTGGATCTTTTCCTTACAGAGGTTTCTCTGGATGAAGATTGGGCGTGGCTCATTTGGTTTAAACACAAACACTGCAAAACAAAGAACACCTCTAAATCCCAGACCCCTGCCCTCCTGGGGGGCTGTGCAAGCCCTGAGTGCCAGTCAGGGCTAGCCAGGGTGGCCTTTAAGCACTGTTCTGCAGGACTAGCTGGATAACCTCTCTTGAACAGGGTCCTTTCACAGTATTCCAGCCCACAGAACAAACCTGGAAATTAATGTTTCTGTGGAGCAGAAAGGCTCTAAGCCAGAGCTGAACAGTTCAGCAGGTTTCAGTTCCAGCACAGGGTGAAGAGCATTTGAGACCCTCCCCCAGAGGCCATGGGTGATCCTGAGCATGTGCCAGCCACTGACTGCCAGCAGGACAGAAGTGGAGCTGCCATGCTGACCTCTGCTGCCAGGCCTGATGCTTCCCACAGGTGTCAGCACAGACTCAGGTCTGTCTCGTGGCTTTCATGGGGCTGAGTTCTGAGAAAACCTCTTCTAGAAATGATGCTTTCACAGCTCAGAATTCCCCTGGCTGTTGCTTGTCAAAGCAACCTTTGTACTTACAGCTGGACTCTTTTGAGAGCCACGAGACAGCAGCAATATATTCTGAGAGAGGATCAGGTTGCAGAACCAGGATGTTGAGGTGGGCACTCCATTCCACTGGAAAGCAAACACAGAGGGGCAGTCATGAGAAGAAGGTGTTTGGGTCTGTCCCACTGCTGTGCCAAGCAAAAGGCCAAACAGGAATGACACCTCTGAAGAGCATGCAGCTTCCCTCAGCCCAGATGAATCCCATGTGTAGGGAATACTGGCTGTTGTTGTGCTACCAACCATCTAGCCTGGAATTTACTGTGCACGTGCACACTAATTAGCAGGATACTCATCTTGGCCAAAGTATGAAAATCATTACACTTCCACATGTCATTCTGTAGTGGGTCCAAGCTAGAATGATTTGAGGTTTCCCAGGAAATTCAGGTGTTAAATGTTACCACTCCAGCACACATTCAGCTGATCTTACATGCACAACTGAGCAGGTTCCAGCAACACAGAAAGCCATGGTCAGTGGCACTGATAAGGTACTTGGAACAGGTTAGTCTCCCAAAGCAGATGTTCCTACAGAAGTAAAAAGTCAAAACAAGTTAGTGACCTTCATCTTTGTTTCTCTCTGTAGTAACGATTCACAAGTCACAGAAACATTCAGTTAAGGTTTAGTTCTGACATTTAAATCAGAAGAAGTTTGCTTTTTGCTTTCACCTCTAATGGCACAAAACTTCACACAAAATAATCAGGTAGTTCTTGGAGATCTAAGAGTATGCATGAATGTATAAATTATCTGGGCATACAATATTCTGATTTCCAGGAATTATTTTAAACTCTTCAATGTTACAAACCCTCATGCAATGCTAAGTGTTTGCATTGGGACTGGAAAAAATATTCCATATTTAAAGAATTCCTACTATTGCTCTCAGCACTAGAAAGGGAGTAGTGTTAAAAAAGTCAAGACATAACCCTTTCAAATTCATTAATACTCATTTAATACACTCCTAGAGTAACTGATTTCCTTTTAACATAGTATATAGTAAAGGCTACAAAAGGACCAGCTGGCCTGGAAAAAGCCTGCCAGTCTACCCAGCTACCAGGAGCAGTTTTCCCCACAGTGAAGCTGTGGTTCACATTCCTCCCAGTCTCAGAATGGTGGTTCTCAATTTTTCACCTTGAAGGATCAGCATAAATAAAATAGACTTGCTCACTAAACAGAAAAGCTCAGAAATACACACACAAAACCACGGCAGCACAAATCTCTGCATCTTTCTATGGTTCTTCATGTCAGTCTTTAAAGCACACGATGGTTTGTTTCCCATTGGGGCATCTCCTGGAAGCAGGCACATGAAATGCATCTAACATGGCTGCACAAGGGCTTTGTGAAGGGAGATCTGGCACACAGATTAAGTAGGTGAATCAGTAAGGTCACCTTTTGCCCTATTTTTTTCATAAGAAAAATTATACTTTAGCTGGATCAGGAACTGAGGTGCATTTGCCCAGTCCAAGCAGCTCAACATGAAGGCTCTGAGCCTCTATCTTTTATCTCTATCTGGTCAGCCTGTGCCATTTCTCATTAACTTGACAACAGAATAGTCTCCAGACCTTCAGGATGTCTTTTATCATGACAGCACACCATGAGGCCTGCCAGGCAAACGTGGATTTTCCCAACAAAGGTCAGGAGGGATCACAACACATCTTTTATAATACAGATAATAAGGTCAATTTACCTTTATGGTTTATTGATATGATTTCTATCTGTGTGCATGTGTACATGAGAAAAGAACAAAGTTCTTGTATGAATGCTTTTCCAGTTCTTTGCTTCAGCCCTAGATTAATGGGGGAGAAGAGAAGGGCTGTGTGCCCAGTGCTGCATGTTTGACCACGGGGGGTACTGGAGTCAAAAGCCAGCACAAAAATGAAACTGCAAAGCTTGATCTGATTTGACAGTAAGGTACAACCATTTAAAAGCTATTTTAGAGTCTTTTACCTATGTGACCTTAAGTCCAATGTTTATATGAACACATACAAGGTCTCACACTTCTAAGAATAGATTCTTTCTGTTTTAAGAGTTCTGAAAGACACAAAAATCAGAAGAAAACCAACCATACCTTATTTTTCCAGGTGGATGGCAAAACGTACACTTCAGATCCCACGTGACTGAATCCCACACAGTGATGGTCTCCTCAAAGCTGACAGCAAGCAAAGAGCCATCTTCTGAGAAGCAGCAGTGAGTAGCTTGGTAGTTGTGGTAGCTGCCTACAAAGTCACAGCTCCAGCTCACACCCTGCTGTGCTGTGTTGAAAAAAAAAAAAAGCTGGTTAATCCAAATTTGTGCTTGAAGGAGGGTTCAAGTATTAGGGCTGCAAAGTAAGCACAAGAGCAGAACAGTTCTGTTTCAGCAGGCTTCATTTTTTAGGAGTGCCAAGTATCTGTCTGGTTCTAGTACAAGAAACATCCAGTGGGTTTTCTAGTTGTCCTGAATCTTGCATCTGAACAGGGAATTCAGAAATGTACATAGTACAGCATCTTCTGTTACTATGCCAACTACATTAACTGTACTCTCAAACAGGCAGATGTTAGACAATAAGATATTGAAGCAGATTCAACATCTCCTATTCTGAAACATATGATTTTTCAGAACTGTAGCAAGAACATGAGCACTACTAAAAATCTGAATACAGGCTGCAGTTGAGTCCAGCAAAGCTGATGGTAAAGCAAACCTGAAAGCAAACCTTGCATGAGGTTGGAGGACCACTGAGTGACCCAGCAGCATGGTTCCTTCTGCTGGTCAACCTGCCAGTGTAGGCTGGGACACCCTTCCCTTGTTGATAGTTACCACAAGACAAACAGAAGCAAAGTGATGTACTTACCACATAACATACATTTTCCAGCATAATTCAATTCATACAGCATGCTTTGAAACACATGGGTAGGATAAGGAAAGAAAGGAAAATAAATTCACCCTGTGCTAAGATGGCCTTTATATAATGGCTACAAGTTGATGATTAAAAGGCCGGCCTGTAAAGAAAAAAAAAATCCAGAAACCATTCTCTACTTCAAACTTCATGGCACCATCTACAGGCACAGGGAGGTATCTGCTGCAAATAAAAGCAGGCAGAGTGTACTCATCAGCTAATTAGTTTATGACAATTTGCTGCACAGAGGCTGAAGCATGATGAATATTTCTACCTGAGCATTCCTACCCTGCCCCCACTGGGAAAATATATCACAGAAGTCAGCACTAAGTTGTACTTTTATACAAGCCAAGAAACAGAACTCTATAGAAGTCACTTAAAAAAAACCAAGAAATAAATAAAAACCCTCTGAGGTGACAAGTCAGCAGATACAGAACTATCTTGTTAACAGAACAAGACCCAGTAGTTTTCACCCCAAGCCCACACTGTACTCAAGATGAAAGCATCTGGTCATAAAGTCAAGATATAATTTAGGCTCAGAATCAAACAGGAAAGAAAAAAAAAAGGAAACCCAAAAAAACCTCCTTCAGATATCATTGAGGGAGTTGCTGTTAAATTAATATCTGCATAAATCCTAGTAAATGGATGCAAGCTTTTAGTTTCCTTCCAGGAGCTGCTGCTGTTCAGGAGCAAACAGCTTGGAAAGAGAAAGTCAATTCGGTAAAGGTTTGCAGGCAGCTCAGCAAGATCACTGCCACTTCTATTTGAGAAGGGGACAAAATAAGACACCCAAGTGGCAGGGAAGTCCCAGCTCACTGGGAAGTGTGCCCAGCACTGCCATAACATACAGGAAGTTAACAAGTGGGCAATCTCTTGTATTTGACATCCAGAGGCACATAGGGTAATACACATCCCTCAGATGTTCTGTCTCAAACAGGGGAACACCAGTATGTATTCTGAGACAAGAAATCTGGTTAAGTATCTTGGAATAAGATCCTTTATAACCATTCTAGAACATTCAATTATCTAATGGGAAGGAAGGATGTTAAAAAAAAAATATCTATCTCTGAAATGCTGCAGAAAGGTAAAGTGCTGTTATTTTACATTAAAAGAGAGCAGCACATTTTGCATCCTGCTCCCTTGAGCAGAAGACTCAAATAGAAAGACTAGCCAGAGGACTGACAAATGTCCATTTTCTCAGCATGGAAAAATCATTATCACCAACAATCCTTTAACCAATCAACACAGGCTGCCATTCCCCCCTGCCACAGGCTCAGCAAAGTCTTGGCTAGTTCATAAACATCCCTATCAATCCACAATACTGTGGAAATAAGAGAAAACACTATCAGAGGACTCTCAGAAGAACAGTGGCCCCTGCAACAGCAGAAAGAAAGAAATGCTCTCTCTGCTCAAGAGTTTAGTACTGAAAGGATGAAGCTGGGGTCAGAATTTCCACAGCACGTTACAAGGTGGCAAGTAAGAGAAAGTTCAGTTAAATTTCCTCCTCCTTACATTCTGGATCAGTGTCTTCTACCATCACCCAGGCTTTGAACACACGGTCTCTGCCAGCTGTCACCAGCATCAGAGAGTCCTCTTCCAGCTCACCCATGTCACGGAAGCACATGTCTGTTATGTGGTCCTCATGGGCCATATTGATCCTGGTATTCAGCTTAAAGCTGCAGGAAAGAAAACAGAAGCTGCTAGTCCATTTGGAACTTGGGGAAGATTTCAGTTTAAGAGGATTCTGGAAGGGACAGGAAGAAAAATCATCAAATTTCTGATTAGACAGCTAAGTGGTATGGCAATTCCAGACCAGATTTCCCTAATCACCCTCATACAGCAAGAGAAAGGATTAGCACTAAGCAAACACCACTCAAAATACACAGACTGGACTCTGGGCAGCCTTTCCTAATCAGAAAATCAGTCACACAGCTACTGCACAGATCACCAACGCTCTGCTTTGTTTCTTCTTTAGGAAAAATCACAATTTATAGGCTTGTGGGTTTTTTTAGATTTGGTAAGATAATGTGGAAAAGTGGATGAAGCAAATGCATATGTTAGCTGAAGGCAATAATCAACAATAAAGTCATTATCTCCTGGATCCTAGAAGGACTACATCAACTAATGATGGATTGGAGAAGTGGGAAAACTGAATTAGCTGCAGAACTGTATCATCATGGCCCTGATTTTTAATACCAAGTGAATATACACATTGAAGTCCCATGATTAAAATAGCCTGATTCATATAAGTAAATTAGATTCAGAGCAATTCTTTGCAATCTGTATTTACTTCAACTCTTGTGTGTTGTCTCAGATGTGTGTAGCATACACGGTAAACTCTTCCTAGAGTCTCCCACTGTCTTTGCAAAACAAAGCTTGGGCAGCTATTTGAGTGATGCTTGAGATTCTGACATGTGGAGGGCCAGCTCTACCACTGTTACCTTTGTGTTTCTTCATTGTAGAACCACAGCTTCAACTGCAGCTCAGGGTCAGTTGTTCCTTCTCTCTCTTCCACTGTTGCTAACCACTTGCCTTGGGGACTGAAAGCAACTTTGACCAGGTCAGCTTGGTGTAGACCGGCTTGATGAATGTACTGGCGTTGCACAATGTCCAGCTGCAAAGCAAGGACAAAAATCACATTTCAAAATTCAAGGGATTATTTAGAAGCATCACTCATAAAACCCTGAAAAAAGCAAGCATGTTCTGAAAGCACCTCAGCTTGGATCCAGTCTCCTGGTGTACCTGCTGGCTTTTCTCTCCATTTGCTTCTAGTAAATTCTGATATGTAACTGACTTGAGCAAGTGAAAATTTTTATACAAGCCCATCCAACTTACACTGAACAGCTGCTGGTCACTTTGGAGACAATAGAATTGCAAGTGGCCAGGCTCTCCATTCAGGACCAAAGCTTTGGTTCTAGGATCAACCACCAGACCAGTCTTGACACCTGGACCTGAAAACAGGAATCAGATGACAACTGAGGCATGAGGGACAGCGACACATTCTGCCCTCTACCCAGAGGAGAAATTCCACTGCACTTACTTTTGATTAACCCCTGGATACTTTTGGAAAATCTCAGGTTGCTGTTGATTATTGAAATTCCTGCAAGGAAAAGCAGATCAAAGTCTTGCAAAAGGCTTCCACAACATAACCACACCCCATGGTGCAGAAGGCACCTTAACCAAGTGCTCTTAACCCTATGAATGTTGTCTCTTCATCCCCATAGCAAGGGGGAAAGCCAAGTCACTTGGCAAATTCACAGAAATGTTATATATATTTTTTTATATATTTTATACACATATTTCAAGCATCTATTATTTCAATAGACCAAGACTGAACTTTTACACAGTATCTAGCTGATTTCTCTTAAATTAGCAAAGATCTGTATACCACTTTGCATTAAACGATACTTAAAACACATTCTGCCTTACTGTTGTCTGTGTGCAAGGTGCAGCAGAGAGCACCATCAGAGGAGATGGAGATGTACTCGATAGGAGATCCCAAGCGAGGAAGGAAATCCTTCTGGCAGTCTGACTGGTTGTGCCACAGAACCAGAACAGATTCGACTCCACCACTCAGCAAGCTGGTTCCTTTTCCAGGGACAAAAATGCAGTTAGAAGTTTTGCTTAAAAAACAATTAAAGAAGATCAGCGTGTCTGTTTACAATGAGAAACAAAGAGGTTTCTCAGAGATCCCCATGTCCAGCCACATGGATATGCTCCTCCAGCTACAGTGCTTAAGCAAGGAGTTCGTGCCTACAGCAAGATCTTAACAATGCTTTGGGAGTAGCAGGACCCATTACCTACCGAATCAACTGATTATTTGCATTAGAATACAGGTGAATTGTACTCCTATCAGAAGTACTTTGCAGTAAGAAATAACCTAAGGACAATAGTCCAGATCACACAACTCAGACAAAAGTTAATTGTATTTTTTGCCACGAAGTTTGAGCTCAGGACAAGACTGCCTTTTTTATTTGAATGCAAGAAAAGACTGCCCAGAAATGATGAAAGGAGCGTGGAGGTGAGGGAAAAGGAGGAGTTAGATTTCACATTCTACCACAAAAGGTTTGACATTACTAATGCCAACCAAAATATAACAAAAAATAACAACTGCTCCTATTTTATTTCAGATCTTTCCTGGACATATTTAAAAGCCTACAGATTAATTTGTTAGTATGTGGACAAAGTCAAAACTTAGACTGATTTTTTTTTTCCCCTCCCTGCTGCAACTCTTGGAGAAGTTTTATTGTTCGTTTGTTGAGGTGGTGTTTGTTGGGTTTGGGTTGTTTGGTTTTGTTTTTTACTCACCCTCCATAGAAAAAGCTAGATCCATTACAGTATCGTGATGCCAATGCAGTGTGGAAAAGGTGTACTCTTTCTTGTGGTAGAAATTCCTCCTGTGTGGGGAGGAACAGAACAGTTCTTTAAGCACATCAACAGCCAAGCAAGCAAAAATCGATGTTGAATTGAATCCAGTATACTGTCCTCTCATTTTAGTGTCTCATTTCTTGTATGCTCAAGGGATGCAAAGTGAGGGAAGGAATCACACCAGCAGGCCCTCCTGGTGCTCACCCATCTCAGACATACTGAGCAACTTGCCAGCTAGATTGTTCCTAACCAGGCAACTCCTGAATGTGCTCTCCCTAGGAACCTACTTGCCCATGGTTATTCCAGCTGCTCCTGCATTAGCTATGTTTGAGAAAGATCAGATTCACAGCAGACCAGGAATATTTTCCCAATGGGCATTAAACAGAAGCTGCACCCTGGAGTCAGCGTCGCTTCTGCAGCTTCCCAGGACTTGTCTTTGCAGATAGGTTCTGAGTTCTGGAAATGGCAGCACTGAGGAAAAGCCAAGGCTGCTCTGCTCAGGTCTTCCTGGGCTCCTGTGATCAGAGGGTGGGGTAGAGAGCTGAAGCAGACCCACCAGAGGCGAATCCTCCCGTCGGCATGGCCGGTGGCGATGCAATCCTCCGTGGGGTGGCAGGTTATGCAGGTGAACTCACTGCTCCCACTGCCTGCCTTGCCTGCACTCACTGAATACCTGTCAGAACAGGAGAGAAACTTCCATTACCCGAGTTGTTCTGTGGGGTTGGTTTGTTCCACAAGGCTCCAAAAGGATCAGGTAATGCACATAAACCCAATTCTGGCTGCAAAAGTCAACTTCTCCAAGTTGCTGCAGTTACATGCACTCCAAAGAACTCTGACAGACTCACTTTTCTCATTTCATTAATTCTCTGCCTTCAGCAAGCTGAAAGATTTTTCTTTCTCTCTCTCTCTTCAAACCACCCCTTTTCCTCCCACTGCCCCTCTTATGCCCTCACCCAATCGTGTCACTTGTTCCGTCCATCATCAACCTAAGCATTGATTTGAAAAAGCAATTGCCAGAGCTGCCAAAAATCAGCTACCAATGTCACTGCAGCACCTCACTGTCTGCCTCTAGGGAAAGATTCTTACCTAGTGACTGCATGGCCTCCAACAGAAAGCCAAGTGTTGCTGACAGACATAAAATGATGTGTGCACACCTCACCAGTTAACCAATGTTCGTGATACAAAGGGCTGAATCAATACCTGTCACCTTTTTTCTTACCTGTTCAACTGTTTCTGTTTAAAAAAATAAACCTGGAGATTACGTTCCTTCACCGAGGCCACATATTCACCCTGTTACAGCAAAACAATGTAGGACACACAGGTTATGCTCTTAAATAAACTACGTTTCACTACAAAGCACTTAAAGTCAGAGATAACATCCACTTTGCATGCATGGAAGTAAATATTTCCCTATTATAATACTGTTTCTTTTCTACAAAAGGAACAGAGATGAATGTCACTTCTCTGTTTCAGTGCCGCTGTGCTCGTACAAAAGCACGAAAAAGCAGAGCATCCAGTTCATTCAGAGGGAAAAGAAAGACCAAGCAGCAGTTAAAAGAAGACACAAACCCAGAGCACAGAGTTCAGTCAGAGGGTGTCAGCAGCACCAGCCCCAGGAGGTGAACATACCTCTCTGCCAAACGCAGTGCGCTTGGGCGACGCGTCCACAGCATCCAACAGCACCGAGAGCTCCCTGGCCTCCACATCCTGGCCTGTTGCTTTTGTCAGCTTCACTGACACCAGCTGGAATGCATCTGCCCAGGTAAGACAGTGTTACCAGAGGCTTTTATCAACACGTTTATGAATGTCCCTTGCATATGCTCCTTCTGCCTTCAAGCTCACCCGTTGGTATCTGCCTTTTTTTGGCACTTAGAATACCTTTGCAAAAGATTGTTTCAGGCATTTTGATTCAAACAGCACTGAAGGTTGAGGGCTAGATGGTGGATACCAGTGCAACTTCAGTTAAAAAACCAAGCAAAGGTGCATAATATTGTATATAATACACACAAGGAAAAACTTTTTCCCAGTGAGGGTGCCAGAGCCTGGAAGGGGCTGCCCAGGGAGGTTGTGGAGTCTCCTTCTCTGGAGACATTTCAAATCCACCTGGATCTGTTCCTGTGTGATCTGATCTAGGTGATCCTGCTCTGGCAGGGGGGTTGGACTAGATGATCTTCTAGGTCCCTTCTAACCCCTAACATTCTATGGTTCTATGATATTCATTTGCTCTTGCTCTGAAGTGAAATTCCTACCAGTGTAGTGAGAGTTACGTGGAGCTGTATTTATTTCAGACAAAAAAAAAAGTACCTAGACATCCTGTCAAAACAGTTTATTTATAATTAATAAAGTTTATGTTAATAATGCCTGAGGTGGAAGAGTAGCCTCAAGCACACCCTATATGCTAGTAAGCACTGCTGAAAGATTTACTGCACAAAGTGTGTGCTTCAAGAGGGAAGACAGGCACTTTTCCAGCCAAAGATTAAAAAAATAGATGTCATAAATGAAAACAGAAAAAGGTACAAAATGCTGGACTGAAGAAACCTGTCATAGGATTCAATAACGGTTTGGAAAATTAATATATGAAAGGATGTTCTTGCAGCACACCATTCACTGAGAGAATGGCAGCCAAGACCTAGAATGTACAGTATGTACAGGCATCCTGTACATCACACTGTACCCCCTTTACCTCTTTCACCACTCTTTGGAGTTACAGCAAACACCAAGTCCTCATAACGAGCAAGCACGTACAGTGCCAGAAGTTTGGATCCTACGGTGAAAGTCTGAAGGAGAAAAGAGAAGGAGGTCAACCCTTTTCACCCTTGTGTGCAAGGTTTTCAGCAGTGAACAACACTGAGTTTGTACAAGGAGGAAAACACATGGGCTTTAAAGAAACCTTAGTGTATTAATTAAAATTCTCAATTCTTATACAAAGAAAATGCCTTTATTCTGTCAAGGACTAACACAAAGGTTAGAACAATATTAGTAAGATAGGAGATACAGAATTTACTGAAAAACCTGAAGGTATCTTAACCCTACCACAAAGCAGAAAGCCACCTATGGGAAAGTGCCTCTACATAACAGAGAGCAGGAGCAACACTACAGTTTGCAGCCCACGTTTTCAAGCCATCCCATCAATTTCTATTGGCCTGTCACAAATTGCAGCACACTCCTTAAGAGCTACACTGGACTCTCAACTGCATTAAGCAGCAGTCAATATGTAAATATCCCATCCTTTTTCCCCAGAAAAGGTTCATCATCATGAATTTCTGCAGTGACACAGGCACCAACTGCCACATTCTACTGCTACCATACATAGAGGCCCTGTTAATGGCAGAAAAACATATTTTGGACTGATTTGTGCCCATTTGTAGCAACAGATGCAGAAATCCTTATTTTACTTTCAATGGGTCGAAAATAATTTTGATATGTACTCAAGAGTGGTAACATACTTTAATGGGAATCCCATCCATGAAGTCCCACAGCTTAATAGTGCCATCGAGAGAGGAAGAATAGAGCTGAGGACAAAAAAAAAAAACCAAAACACACAAGTAAAATAAAGGAGTTAAAGTAACACATTAAGCCAGCATTTACAAAAAATCAGCTTAAAAGTGGAAGGACTGATCGATTCCAAGTGACTGAATCATCAAAACCAGAGGACGCAGACCAGCTCTGTGCTGTCCTTGTAGGAAGTGAAACACAACTCTGTTGTGCTAGTTTGAAACATACATTTTCATGGAGCACCAAAGACAACAACAGGTAGTTGTGTTTACTCACTTGAGACTAACAGAATACGCACAGGTAACAGTTCTATGGACATCTGTTAACATTTGCATCCGATTTTGCATAGCTTATGTGCAGCCTACCCGGGCAAATTGTTTGTACAGAGACATCTCAAAAGCCCAAGCAAACAGAGCCAGAGCAGCAGTGAACAAGAAGGCAGGCTGCTGGTAGGCAGAGCCACTGGACAAATTAAAGGGATTTAGTCAAATCTGCATCTGTATCAGCAGAGAGGAGAAACACCAAACACGAGAAGTGTTGCACACACTTCTTTTTTCCTTTCAATCATATAAAAAAACCTACAAGAAACTGAACTGGCATTTCCCTCGAATTCCAACCCCCGAACACCCTGACAGGCCCCTCAGAGGCATGTCAGATCGACCTGGGGAGTGGGAGCACCCCCAGCAGCCCCCACGCCCAGACCTTCCGCCCCCTCCTGCCAACCTGCATGTGGTTGTGAGGGTTGAGCTGAACTCCCGTCACCAGGTCGGCGTGGCCGCCCATCACCCGCAGCGTCTCCTCGGTGGCCACACTGTACATCTTCACGAAGTCGCCGGAGGCACACAGCAGGTACCTGGAGGGGGAAGGAGGGAGGGAAGGAGGGAGGGAGGGAGGGAAGGAGGGAGGGAGGGG
>JANHGL010008213.1:0-39520 GCA_024611195.1 Ceyx melanurus | reverse complement strand
GGGCCTGTTGAGACAGCACAAGGGAGGATGGATTCAAGTTGGATATATGTAGATTACATATTGGGAAGAAATTGTTTACACTGAGGGTGGTGAGAGCCTGGCCCAGGGTGCCCAGAGAGGTGGTGGCTGCCCCATCCCTGGCACCACCCCAGGGGAAGTTGGCCAGGGCTCAGCACCCTGCTCTAGTTGCAGATGGCCCTGCTGAGTGCAGGGGGGTTGCACTGGATGTCCTTGAAAGGTCCTTTCTCACCCAAATCATTCGATGATTCTACGACTGTTTGCAGTAGGGTAGCATCTCCAGTCGAGTTACATTTCCCATAAGCAGGGAGCAGAATGATCCTCAAATCTCTCCCCACCTTCTGTCTTGTTCCCCAGGCAGAAATGCGCCTGCAGGACCAGCAGCTGGCGAGGCAGCTCATGCGCCTTCGCAGCGACATCAACAAGCTGAAGATCGAGCAGACCTGCCACCTGCACCAGAGAATGCTCAATGATGCCACGTATGAGCTGGAGGAGAGGGACGAGCTCTCTGACCTCTTCTGTGACTTCCCCCTGGTGAACTCCTTCAGCCTCTCCACGCCGCTCAAGCTCATCGGGGTCACCAAGATGAACATCAACTCCCGGCGGTTCTCGCTGTGTTGAAGGTGGGGAAGAAGAGGGAAGGATGGGGGAGAAAGAGAGAGAGAGGACTGGGGAACACCAGGGCTCTCTCCGCCTGATGGCTGGGCAAAAAGAGGCCAAAGAGGAGCAGAGGGAACAGGAGCAAACAGGGAACCCAAAGCTGGTCTTGGTGACAGGGTAAAGCAGCAGAGCTGGGCAGTGAGACAGCCCAGAAATGCTCATCGAGAAGATAGAACCTGCATGGAGGAAGCATGGAGAGCATCTGAAGCCAACACGTGCATTTAGCCTGCTCCTTTGCAACATCTCTTCTCCTTCTCTTCTCCCCACAGTAATTAAGAGGACACAGCTCCAGTGTGGTTGGTTGTATTCAAAAATCAAAGGAGGGGGTTGGAGATCAGCAGCAAAGCAAAATCCCTTTTCTTTTCCCCTTTACATCCTCCCAGGCTAGAGCCATCTCTTCCTTTCAGTCGCTTTCCTCCACAGATGTCTCCTTGAACATCAACCCTCAGCCTTTGCTGGCACAAGTACAGGGTCTGTGGGGCTATTTCAGGTGGGAAACTGATTTCTAGTGGAAAGGAGCCCTCCCAGAACATGAGGGATAAATGGTATGCAGCATCAAGAAGTGGTGAGAAGTTATTTGACTTGTTCCATTGATTCCAGTGTAGTCTAGTTTAATTTTTCCTGTGGGATAGATTATGGACAGGTCATGGTCACATTTATATAGAGATCCTAGATGGCCAGAAGTCACCTTGTGTGTCCTAGAAGTTATACCCAGAGCAATACATGTTTCTGGCCTTGTCAGCAGTGGCCCCAAGACACTGTGTGGTTACCACAACAAGCATCAAGGAACAGGAGGTAAATTACACCCAAGACATCTCATACCAGAGAAATTACCCCAGGCTGACATTCCCCCAATAGCAGCACCAGCAAATCCTGGATCCTCTGTAGCAAAACAAGTATCCATCAGAGAAAGGAACTTCAAGAGGAGAAAAGGGACTTTCATGTAATGAACATAAAGTGTGACTATGAAATCAGAAGGAGAAATATTGCTGCAGTGAGCTTAGGAGCTGCAGCCAACACACAGGAGTCCTTCCCTGCTTGGAAGTGTGTAAGATGGATTCTATATTTTCTTGCCTTTCAGTGCACACAGCTGCACACCTGCCTGTATGTGGCACAGAGGGCAGAGACACCCATGGTGTAGCCCAGCAAGGGCAAGGACTCCAGAGGTCTAGCCATGGACATCCTGGGACACCTAGAGCCCAAGATAGGGAATGTGGGTGCCTCTAGGCTCCCCCTCCTGTGCCAACACCACTTCTGACCATGTCAGAGCGCTCCAATCTCTCACCCACATTGCCCCAGTCCAGCTCTGCTCTTCACCACGTGCCCAAGCAGAGAGCTCTGAGGCTGAGAGAACGTGACTGTGCCCACGTGGCACCAGCCCCAGCCCTGGGGACAAGTAGGAGACACGAGTCCGAGCTCAGCCGAAAGCTGCGTGGCTGTGTTGACGTGCCTGTACCCGACTGTGTCTGTAAGCTGTGAGTGTGTCTAAGTTGGTGTGTGTGTGCATGTGAGCCCACAAGATGCCTCTCTCCAGAGGCTGAGTGCTGGGACCCACGTCTTTGTTCCCAGAAGTGACGTGAACCAGAAGCCGATGAGAATCCGCCGCACTTGGGAAGGTGAAACGAGGCTTCGAGACTTGGGGTTGCCACAGAGAGCTGAGAAGACATTTGTCCGCCTCCACAGGTCCCCGTGGGAGGAACAAAGTGACATCACCGAGGGCTTCGTAGCCACAGGGGGCTGGGGACTGGCAGGGGGCTCTGGAGTTGAGTTCAGCCCCCTGTCTCCCATGGTGTGTAACCCCTTGGTGACACCTCCCCCTCCAAAGCTCACCGAGTATCATTTCTCTCTGCTAAGGAAGGAGGTATTAAGGGCACTGTCTGTACCAGTAAGAGCTTTATCTGTACCAGTAAGTTATTCCATGCCATGTCTGGGTGTTGTCTTCTGCTACCCAGATGGTGAGGATTTAATTGGGTTATGGCCAGATTGTCCGTTGGCCTCTGGACAAGACAACCAGCCACGATGCCATTTACTCACTAGTAGAGCAGTAGCCTTACTTCCCTATGGAAATCTCGAAAAAGGAAACAAAACAAAACAAAAAAATCATTAAAAGTATTCTTTGTTTACTTTTTAATAATAATAATAAAAATAATAAATTCATGCCCAGCATGTTGAATTTCAGAGGCATTTTCGATCAAAAGATTATAATAATGATGACATTTCCATGACAATACTGCCCTGGAAAAGGGGCAGAAGTTCTCTCTAGGATGACCTAGAGTCAGATACAGGGTGGACCTGCCTTTGGGCTCTTGCCTGGTAGCTGAACACAGGAGGTTAGTACAAGCACAGACTTAGGAGGTCACTAGAGGTGGCATTTTGAAATATCAGGCGTCTGGGTTCCAGACGTTTTTTTCTGCATAAAGTGGAACGGGGGGATGGGTATAACTGCCAGCTGTTTGTCAAAATGCACAATTGATTATTATTTTTTTTTTTAATTATAAAATCATGTCTGTATTGATTTCTGCCTCTGGTCTCTCACTGTGTTCAGTGGCTCTGCCTGGAGAGCAGTCAGGGCAGCACCAGTCTGGTGCATTCAAGGTTTACACGTGTGCAAAGTTTCCAGGCAGGGTTTTCTAGCCACATGCATCACTGGGACACCCCTGCAGCTCCAGCAGCAGTTGCTCTGCCTTGCAGTCTAGAGGAGATGGGAAGAAATGAAGGTGAGAGCACATTACATATCTGGACAAAAATGTACAGGAAAGTAAGAAAAAAAAAAATTAAACATCACTGTTTTATGTTAGATGCTGTTTCTTCAGTCAGCCACTGAGTCAAAAGTGGGTCCAGGCACTTAAAAACGTATCAGGCTAGAGAAGAAAATTAGTCTATCTGATTTCTGTTTAAAAAAGCCCAATCATCTGAAGGTTGGGTGGACCTAGAGACACATGAGTACAGGTTATTGGTCCCACCACAGAATTCTGTGAAGTGCCAGCTGTCTGCAAAGAGATTATTTATGCCCTTGAGTACTGATTCCTTTCCTTGTACAAGTGGCTTAGAACCACATCCCCTTTCCCAGATGACCTATGAAGCTTGCAGAGAAAGGCTGGTGGTGATCAGTGGTTACACTTCTGGGGTCCACCTTGAAAATAACCTTTAAAGTGACCTTATGTGTTTATCACTGAACCAAGGCTATGATATCTCCATCTGGAGCACCAGTGGCTGCTGGTTCATCTGCATAAAGCAAAGATCTACTGGATATTGATTGAAGGTTTGTCCACAGCCACCCAGCAGTGAGATGTGTTCCATGCTGAAGTTGAAGACCTAGTTTGAGACTAATCCATGTGAATAATTAACTGACTTTAACTAGATGGCCAGACTGGAAGACCACAGATTTCTCCAGGCTAACTAGAAGGCCAAATTTTAGATTATTTTTTTTTCTTGCCCCAAAAAAGCTCAGTGCATGAAGAAACCAGTTAAAAATTATTTAGTTCAGCCTGATTCCTGGCTTCCTTTGGGTGAATTAAGAGGAAGCAGGAAGCCTTTTAAAATATTTTAACTTCTTCCTCAGCCCGTGTCTCATTCCTCACTCTTTTGGCACCAGGAAGTCCTATCAGATCATTAGTCAGTGATTTGCATTTTGACATCTCCCACAGTTGTCTCCATATAATCCTTGATGAAACTCCATAGGGGTGTCTTCCCAGGAATGCCCTGATAGGTCCCACCAGCAACCCAAGGAGTGACATGTTTAAGGACTTCAAGACTGAATTTTCATATTTCCTGTGCCATACAGTATTTTAACTTTCACGGTCTAACCTCTTTTATATATAAATATGTAAAAAAAACCAACAAACCAACCCAACCAACCAACCCAGCTGGAGTATTCCCAGCACCTTGTGGGTTTATTTCACATTCTGGCACTGTCTGCTAAGTGGGTTTTATTTTAGATCAAGGAAGAAAGAAGGGGGAGGGAGAGAAAATAGTGGTTGCAAGGAGGAGGTGGCAGGAGACACAGGGAAACCAGAATCACTTGCCTCCCTCACTGCACGTTTTACAAGCATGTCTGAGGAGACAGGCACTAGGGAATGAGGCATTACAAAACCCTGGAGAGAAATCACCCCTCGGGCATTCACAGAAACACAGGATCACAGAATGGGAAGGATTGGAAGAGATCTCTGGAGATCATCTGGTCCCAACCCTCCTGTTCCAGCAGGGTCACCCAGAGCAGGAGGTGCAGGATTGCAGTGTCCAAGTGGGTTTAGAATCTCTGCTGAGAGATTCCACAACCTCTCTGGGCAGCCTAGGAAAGGCTCTATAACCTCACAACAAAGAATTTTTCTCCTCCTGTTCAGGTGGAACCTCCTGGCTTCCAGTTTGTGCCCTTGTCCTGTCACTGGGCACCACTGACAAGAGAACCCCATCCTCTTGACCCCAGGGGCCCTTTAGCTCTTGCTCAGCATTGCTCAGCTCCCCTCTCAGGCTGCTCTGCTCCAGCTCAACAGCCCCAGGGCTCTCAGCCTTTCCTGGACACAGAGGTGCTCCAGCCCCTCAGCAGCTTCCCAGCCTCCACTGGACTCTCTCCAGTAGCTCCTGGGCTCTCTTTAGCAGGAGAGCCCAGAATTGGACCCAATACTCCAGATGCAGCCTCAGTAGGGCAGAGCAGAGAGAGAGAACACATTGCTTGTAACCCAGATGTTATCTAGATGAGCCATGCAGCAGTCCAAATTAGGATTGACACTAAAAAATCTGGGCAGCTGAATAACACCAGCACCTCCATCCCCTCTCCAACCAGGGGACACCCCTGAGCCTTGATGATTGCACTCATGTAAAGCTGAGCCCCAAGCTGCAATGCTTGGATATGGTTTTTAAGGTAAGTGATGATCAGATTCAGGGTGATTTTTTTCTTTCAGGCTTTCATTTCTTATCATTTCAATCTATTTAATGAAGAAAGACCAAGAGACCAGCTCCTTGCACCCATCATTCAGAGCACCCAAGACCTGGATTTGCTCCATCCTTGCAAAAGGTGGATGGTGCATGGCCTCTGTGCTTCAATCCTTAGGGCAGTCCCTTCTGGAGGGGAGGGAAGAGGAGTAGGGGGAATTATTACACAACGTTTTTGTTCCACTGGCGATTTCCCTCTGCCAGTTGGAACAGGCTGCTCATAAATTGCAGCTTTCTGGAGGGGTTTCAGGAGCTTTGCATTCTTAGATCATTGTCTCTCCTCCCCAGGAACAATGCAAGTAGGAAGGAGCTGCTCCAAAAAATGCCATGTGCTACAAGGGGGGTTCTTTAGGATGGGGAATGCTCAGGGTGGCAGAGGGAGTTTCCCCCAACTGCTTTAGCTTGCAGCCTGGGTAGGTAGCTAAGGAGGCAACTCAATGGGAAGCAGAAACACTGCCAGCAATGCTCTGCAGAGATCTGCAAAGGTCAGCTCCTTCCTACCACCCCAGAAAGGTAGTTAGAGCAATTATCCTCTGATTATAAGGTGGAAAATGAGATGCAGGACACCCCATGCTGCGGCTGCTCAGTCTGAGATACGACTGGGGAGCTTCTGGACTTCCAGATGTGATCACCATAGCACGTCCAGCTTGTCCTTCGCCATACTGGAAGCTGCTGGGATGGGGTTTTTAGATGAAAATCTGTCCTGTAGGTGAATTAAAACTGGAAGCCTGCTGCAAGGCTTCCAACCAGATCAGGGGGATCAAGTTCTTAATGCGATTAAACTTGTCCTGCGAAACCAGCAGCTTGTCAGCCTGCCTCCTTCCCCTTCTCACACTGCCAGTTCCACCCAAAGCTTCAGTGGCTTTGGCATGTGGCTTGCCAAGCATTGACTCTGCCTGCTCAATGGTCAGCATGGCTCCTGGCGTGGTGCTGGTCCAGTCCAGAGAGCACTGACTCAAACAGACAGCAGGCATGGCTCAGGAGTGTAAGCCAGGGACCATTCTGAATCACAGCATCATGGAATGGTTTGGGTGGGAAGGGAGCTTTTCAAGGGCATCTAGTGCAACCCCCCTGCACTGAGCAGGGACATCTGCAACTAGAGCAGGGTGCTCAGAGTCCTGGCCAACACGATCTGGAATGTTTCCAGGGATGGGGTTTCTACCACCTCTCTGGGAAACCTGGGGCCAGGCTCTTGCCACCCTTGTGACTCATAATTCTTGTGAAGGGACTGATCTCAATGCACATAAGCCTTGAGATTTGTCATGCATCACAGTTCAAGGTCAAATTTGCCCCACCAGCCAACGGTTCTTCCATGTTTCAGGGTGGGAAAGGATTTAGTACAAGGACTCGTTAAGCCTAAGGAACAGAAAGATGGGGACAAACTTTTAGCACACTCAGGCCAGGAGGTCAGCTGGACAGTGCCCTGGAAACCAATTCTTGTGGACCTGCTCAGGAGGCAGTGGAGCCCATCCACTCTGGGCCAGAAGCATGGAAGAAGAAAAGGGGATGTGGGGAACATTCAGCAGCAGCATATCCAGAGGAAGACTGCCAGGCACCCCCAGGGAGAAGCATGGCCCTGAGAAACAAGGGGGTGTGCACAATCCTTCCCTCCTTGCAAGGCAGAGCAGGCACTGCCACAGTTTGCCAAATATCTCCTGTTCAAGAATGTCCTGTTTAGTGATTTTCTGAGCTCCTATAGCTCATCTAAAGGAGAAATAAAACCGTAATTTCATATCTGGAGCTTGTCCTTGGTTTTGGACAGTCTTGTGGATGTAAACACATTTCATTTCACTGAACAGCCCCTGACTTTGTTCTCCCCCACTGGTGGCTCTTCTCATTCCCAAATGCTGTTCCTAACGTACAGAAGCTTGGAGCAAGTCTGACCTATATGAACTGAGGCAAAAAAAACAAGACATTAAACCTTGTCCATAATCATCCATTAGGCTACTCCCCCATCTAACCATCAACCCATATTTTCCCTGAAATATGCTGTTAAAACACTTGAAACCCCCCTTTTTGTTACTTTTAGCATCCCTGGCCAACATCTACTCCAGCTGGTCTTTAGCCCTTCTGCTTCTACCCCTACGTACCCCAGCAGTGCATTTGAGCTCCTCTTTCATTTTCCCTCCTTATTTCCATTTCTTGTGTGCTCCCTTTTAGCAGCTTGGTTCACTAAGAAGCATCTTAATTAGCCAAGCAGGCTTTGTGCAGAAATTCCTGATTTTCGTCTGCAAAGGGAGGGTTTGTTCCCAAGCACTCAATAAGGTTTCTTGACCAAAAAAAAAATACCAAAACAAACCAACAATCAGCCAGCTGTCGTGGACACCTCCCCTCACAACAACCTGCCACGTCCCCAACTGATGGCAACTCGAGGTGCAGAGTCCTCAGTTCACAGCTTGTCTACTCAAGCCTCTCTCCAATATCACACCTATAAGAGACCAAAGTGCCACCCCTGACCACAACTGCCCTCTGCTCCTCCACATCTATGAGCAGCAGGTCAAGCACATCTATGGCTATGGACAGGCATTGATCAAGGACAGCTGATGAGCTTAGAAGCTAGTGAGAGGAAGACAAGGGTGGTAGTTAAAGACAGGTAACAGATCCTGATGGTACAAGTTTTACTCTCCTAGAAAACTGGGTTAGAAACAGGGCCAGACCTGCTCTCACTGGAACTAGCCTGGATCTCCTCAGGTGCCAAGCTACCTGCTTGCTAACCACCCTCCATCCTTATTTCCTTCTCTCCCATAAGATGACCACAACCCTGGAGGATTTCAAAGCCATGGAGATGTGGTGCTGAGGGACATGGGTCAGTGGTGCCCTGGCAGTGCTGGGTTAACAGTTGGACTTGAACTTAAAAGTCTCTTCCAACTGAGTTGGCTACAGGTATAGATGTCAACATACAGATGACATCACCTGTATAGTGACATTTAGTTTTTGGGACCAGAATGTTAGTTCCTAACCTCTTTTACTTCCTATCATAGATGTAATTTTGGAGACTGGATCCAAGGTCTGGCATTCACCAAAAGTTGAGCTGCAATGCTTTAGCAAACGCTTCTGGTAAATGGGATTTGCAGATTCCCCCTCCCCAAGCACCAGACCAGCCTGTATTTCTTCACCTTGGCCAGACATCCAGCCCAGCCTGCCCAAACCTTAAGTCCTGTAAGGAGCACAGGGACATTCTTTACCCCTGACACCACGCTGCCTTCCTCTCCCCTTGCTCTACCCAGTGGGAGAGTCGATCATCTCAAGCCTGGCTGCCAACACCACGGGCAGTAGGAAATACAGCTTTTGATGAGTTCAAGCCTGGCAGATCTGAGAGATACCATCGTGGCTCTGAGCTCAGCTCGCCTTTCTTTCCTAGCAGTGCCCCATGGAGAGCGTTCAGTCCAACTTCCCAGCTCCACCCCCCTCCTCTTCTCTTTGTTTTCCTTTCACTGCTCAGCGGCTGTGGGGGTTTGATCACCTGCGGCGTATTAATTACCATGTGCAGCTCTCCTCCCTCTCCGTGAAAAGCAAAGAAAGAAAGGGTCCCCTTTGAGCTTCACCCCGGGGACCCATTTTGTCTACAGGCCTCCAGTTTCCTCGGAGAGCAGCAGCTCTGCCCGGTCCCCTCGCACATCCTGCTCATACAAAGCCTTCTTTGTGCTGGTGCTGGGCTCCAGCCAGCCCAGGCTGCAAGCACATGCTTATCTTCAAGCAGAAGCAGCATTACTGACTTCAGAAAGATCTCTCGCGTATTGAGAGGAGGAAAAACATCCAGCCAGGTGTCTGAACTCCTCCTGCAGCACTCCAGAAATGCCCTGTCCCAGCCCACACTGCAATGAGTGGCCTTTTCTCTGCATCTTCCCTCAGGGCAGGTTGTGAACATGAAGCCTCCAGGTGAAGTGATGCCAAGGGGATGGTGCTCCTGCTGCTGTGGTTGTCTGCCATCACTTACTGGCACCAGTCAGAGGGGACTTCAAGGAACTGCTGGAGAGAGCCCAGTGGAGGTCTGTGAAGCTGCTGAGGGGCTGGAGCATCTCTGTGCCCAGGAAAGGCTGAGAGCCCTGGGGCTGTTGAGCTGGAGCAGAGCAGCCTGAGAGGGGAGCTGAGCAATGCTGAGCAATGCTGAGCAAGAGATAAAGGGGCCCTGGGGAATCAAGAGGATGGGGCTCTCTTGTCAGTGGTGCCAGCAACAGGATAATGGGCACCAGGTACAAACTAGAACCCAAGAGGTTCCATCTGAACAAGAGAAAGTTTTTTGGTGTGAGGGTGTCAGAGCCTTTCCCAGGCTGCCCAGAGAGGTTGGGGAGTTTTCTGCTCTGTAGAGATTCCAACCCCAGCTGGACAATGGTATCCTGAGGCCCCTGCTTTGGATGACCCTGCTGGAGCAGCATGGTTGGATGAGATGATCTCCAGAGGTCCCTTCCAACCCCCACTATTCTGTGATTCTCTGATGCTGGGCTTCTTGGCCAGGCTTTGGGGGGGCTCTTGCCAGCCCTGGATTCCTCGGAGGCTCTCCCCAGTCTCCCAGGGTGATTGCAAAGGAGACGAGGGGAAAGCCTGGGGACTCTGGCAGCAGCACAGTGCCAACTGCTTCTGAGATGCAAAGCTTCAATTCATCATGTCCAAGTACCTGGAGGGTTTTCATACATTGCAGAGGCAGTTTCCCCAGAGGAAGCTGTCTGAGCAGGGAAGGCCACGAGTGGATTCAAAGGCTGCTCTTAAAACAGGCAAAAGTCACAAGTTGAGCACAGCCTCCTACTGTTCTTCTCTGTGGATCCCAGAGGGGAAAAGTATGTGGGAGTGTCCTTAAGCTCAAGGGAGACAACACCTGCATGTTATTGTAGGCTCTTTTCGAGGGGGAACACCCTCCTCTGTAATTGCCTGATTGCTGTTGAGAATATTTTTGCAGTCACAGCCTGATTTTTTTCCCCACTGGGCTGTTTGCAGGTGGAAATCATCAGCTTAGCAGTGGCAATCCAGGTTATTTGCCCACCTCCACAACAAGCCTTGAATGCTGATAGGATGAGCCCTTGCCTGGCTTCTTACAAAGAGGTTCCCCAGGAGTTTTGCTGGCTTGTTTTTGCAAGCTCGTGTGTGTGCTAGCTCCTTCTTGCCTGTGCAGGCTTCCTGCTTGCTCCCAGTGAGCATCTGTGAGTGTCACTGGTGGGTGTTGTAATGACAGTGGTGCAGGAAAAGGAGCAAAGTTGTCTCTTAAAGGTAAGCCTTTTGCAGGAGGGGGAAACCTTCATTTTCTGTCCCCAGCCAGCACTTCTTGGAGGGGGAGAGAAGTGCAAATGCTGCTCCCCTTGAAATCCAGGAGGAGAACAAAAAACGAGGGCTTGAGGGATGTGCCAGGAGCAGGCAAAGGCATGACCAGGATGGGAAGGAGTGAGGAGCTGGTTCCAAGGCTGCTGGCCAGGTTGCCATGGATTTTGTGCTAATCAGCCCCTTCCTTGTTTGGAAGCAGGGGGAAAAGGGAGGGTTTTGAACCTGGAGGAGCTGCCTTCATACCTGAGCTATCTCCTGTGACCATCTGTCTAGTGGCTGTGCCAGAGGGAAGGGCCAAAATTCGCTGGTACAGGATATTTTGGGAAATAAGAAGGTGATGTCTCTGTGCCATGGCATGTTGCTGTGCTCCTGGCTGCAGCTCAGACCTGGCTGTGCTCTCCTGTAGTGTTGCTTGTGTGCTCTGGATCGTGCCCCATTTGCAGAGGGTGTGATGGGCAGGGGAGATGTTTCAGGAGTAAATAGCAGGGCTGGAATATTTTGTGTGCCTATGTGAGCTGCAGGATGTTTCCAGACCCCAAGCAAGCCTCCACAGCCCTCCTGTTCCCCTGCAATGCAGGCATTAACACTCCTCCTGACATGAAAATAATCCTCCTCAGCTTTCATCTGTCACCATGTCCCAGGGTCTGTGGTCATCAGCACATTCCTCACCTTGGCATGTTCTGGATGCTGTTATTTACCTGGATTAGGGAGGATGGATCTTGTCTTTGCTAAGCCACCCCCTGATAATAATCTGAGTTATTATTATTTTTTTATTAAGATCTGTCTTTTGAGAACCAGCCACCCTGGAAAAGCCAAATGTGATGCTGGATGTGTGATTCTAAGAGCAAAGCAGCCTTCTCCAGTCCAGTGAAGCCACTCACAGTGAAGTACAAGGAGTGGGAGCTGCCATGAAGCATTCAGAAAGGCAAGCACATATCAAAGAGCCTGGGGTTTTGAGGCTTCTGAGCACTGTTATAAAGGGATTATAATTTATTAACGTGCCTGCCAAAATCCATTAATTGACCTCAGATATGTAAAAAGATTTCTGGCTGCGGATCAGCTACCAGGAGTATGATGTATCTGCTGACTGTGAGTGTGTCCTGGTGTGTGTGTGGGGTGTGTGCTGCTGTGTGTGTGTTTGTGGGCACACGTGTGTGTGCCCCTAGACTATGCTGGACATCCTCATGTGTGTAACACAGACTTGTGTGTGTGTGTTACAGGTAACATGTCCAAAGCATCACAGAATGATTTAGAGGGGAAGGGATATTTAAGGGTCATCTAATCCAACCCCCCCTGCAATCAGCAGGGACATCTCCAGGGTGCCACTGGCTTGTGGGCTGTGAGCTCAAGGTGCCAGCTCATGTCCAGCTTTTTCACTCCCCAGCACCCCCAAGCTCTTCTCTGCAGGCCTCTCTCCATCCCTTCATCCCCCAGCCTGTATCAAGGCCAGGGCTGCTCCAACCCATGTGCAGGACCTTTGTATGGATCCCTCACTCCCCTCCCCAGCATCCCCTCCAACACCCTTTTTTCTCTGAAATACCCTCAGCTGCAGGACTGAGATAAGGGCACACGCTTGAAAAGGGTGCAGATGTTCTTCATTCAGTCTTGCCTTCCATCTGGCTGCCAGCAACTCCCACTCCAGCCCCTCTGATCTATAGACAGAGGATAATGCTGCTGCCACAGAAAGCTCTGTTTGAGTGAGGAGCTTCTTGCTGGCTCACGTTTCAGTTTCTCCTTCCTCCCCATCCCAAACAGTCAAATATTTGCCTTTCCTTTTAGCATCTCTTCATAGCCATAAAAAAAGGGGGAGGGGGAATGGTCTCAGTTCACCCAGCCCATCTGTCCTCAGTATCAGTGTAGATCTCATTAAAAGACAGGACATAATTCAAGGAGAAATAAATAAGAACTGTGCTGGTCCTGTTTTACTACTTAGTCATGTTCTCAGATATTTCTCTGCTCAGCTCTTAGTGCTCATCCTGCACTGGAAGGGAATCCCTCCTCTTGACTGCAGTGGGAAGACTAGAGACAGGCAAACTCCTGCAGCTAGGATCTGATCTTTGCACTGCTCCTCAAGGAGGATGAGGGATGGAGCCCCAGATGTCTTTTTTGGTGGTATAGCCCTTTCTGGAAGGAGCTAATTCACCATATGCACCTGCCTCAGGAGACTTGCCAGGCTGGTGCTGTACCCACAGACACATCACTTCCAGATCTCTTCTGAACACCACCTTCTGTTGTTTGGTAGGGTAATTTTCCTGTGTTTTTCACTTTCACTCTTGAGATACTAGCCAACTCCCATGCTGCAAAATCCAGAGCATGTGGACTGGGCTGAAAAACTACAGGTTTTAATAGCCTGGGATAAAATTCATCACTCTCTCAGTCCTTCCCAAAAGATGATTGAGCTGGGGTGATGAGATGTAGAGAGAACTACAGTCATCAGGCTACTGAAACTGCACCATCATTTCCAAATCAAGCAGCTTCCAGCTCAAGCCAAAACTCACCCAACCATCCTCTCCTCCCCCTCCAGCCTTCTTTCACCCTAGCAAGACAAACTCAACCAGGCACTTTGCTCTGGGAAGAAAAGAGAGGCAGGAAAATGGGTTGCAACTCGAGACAAAAACTGTATTAATTTGTTGTGGAAGGGCTTTATTTGTCTCCCTGTTCATCACTTGTCAAGAGAAGAGTGTATTTCTTCCCCTCACTATTCATATTCCAAGCTCATTTGCTGCAGTGGGAGCTGCAGGGCTGGGAAGCACATCTGCATCATGATGTAGGCAGGAACTTGGGGCTTCAAATCAATTACTGACCTTCTGCTGCTCCAGAAATTGCTCAGGATGGATATGCATGTTGTCTGTGGGGAGAGAGAGAGGCTTAGCCTCTTTTTCTGCCTCTCTGCTTCTCCAGCTTCCTCGGAGGCAGAGCTGTGATTTATGTGGTGGATCTGATTAATTATGCCTCATAAAATTTCCTTGTTTGTCTTGATCTTCCTTTCCCTGGATATCAGTTCTGATTGTTGGTGCACAACCCGGTTTTGGAGTATTGGGTTTTTTTCCTACCATGCCTATGAATGATGCTGATTGTGTATCCCTGTTTGTCATCCATCCCACACAGCTTTGGAACCCCCTGATCCCTGCCAGATTTTACAGAGCAGTGAACCCCAGAGATGTCACTTTCCCACAAATGTTTCTCACGTGTTTTTCCATCAATGTTATTTATCCAGCAGAGAACGTGCTTGAGACTTAACTACATCCATACCAGTGAACTAACCAGTGCCTGGGTTTTTCTTTTCTCTGGACATATCAAGTGGCCATGAAGGAGGTGAGTATGATAACTGGAGACTCACTTTTCACCAACTCCTAGGGAGCAAGTGATGAAACCAACAGGAAATCAGTTTTCAAATCAGACCTAGTACAGTGGGCATCAGAAAATATCAGGATGCTGGGAAAAGATAAATAGTTGTGGGCAGCAGGGTCATAAACAGATGTTAAAAGCTATGCTGGGATGTCCTGCCTAGTGTCCTTAACCCTGGAGTTAAGGACACTGAGGAAATACTTGAGGACTGGCCCACAGAGAGGTGCTGGGTTCATGAGCTGTCCTTAAAAAGCATCTTTTTGGTCATCGTGGCCTCGAGGGATTAGATTATGCTGTGACCCCTGGAGATATTTGCTATGTCTGCTAGTGCTTGTACCACCCAGAAAAACTTGGGATTGATGCCCCTCTGCCCAAAAGGATGTGCAAATAAATCCCAAGGGAGCCCACGGTCTGTCTGGGAAGAAAAGCAGCAGAGGGGCGAAGGCAGAGACATGTCACAGCACCCAGAAGTCCTGCAAAAACCTTGAAAACCAGAGGAAACTGGGCTCTTGGAGTGGGGGGGGGGAGTGATAATTATCCCCCAGGAGCAACTCTCCATCTGCATCACAGCAGAGCAGAGCGGGGATTGCCTGAGAGCTGAGCATCGGTGTTTGCTGAGCTGTGAACAGGCAGAGGCTGGTGCTCATTTGTCTCAGTAAACTGGTTATTAATTCTAGCAGCCAGGAGGATCATTCTCATTTCCTTGGCAGTGTTGTTGACAGGAGCTGAAAAGGCAGAGATGTTGTCTCTTCCCACGTTTGGAGAGCGTGTGGACACTCGGAGCCAGGCTCTTCTCAACCATCCACCCAGACACTGAGGAAGCATCACAAAAGCAAAACAAACCAACCAAAACAAAACATCACAACAAACAAAACTAAACAAATAATCAGTCAAAAGGCTACACAAAACAAAACTAACCAAAAAACCCACACACAGACCATAAACCAGCAAAACCAACCAACCAGCAAGGAAATCCCAGGCAGGGTTCATTTAGGAATCCCTACACGTACAAACATGGCCATGCCAATGCTGCCACCCTTTTTCTCCTCCATCCCCTTGTCTCCTACCCACCTTTGGCTCTCTGGCTGTGAGTACATCGTGTTTTGGCCTTGTTTGGAGCTCTGCAGGTGCTGAGCAAAAGGGCAGAGGAACATCCCAGCTTCTCTAGTGGATGTAAAACAGTCTGTGGTGCTGGCACTGCTGCTCTCCCTTCAGCTCCAACAGGAAAACATCTCCTACCCTCCAGCCAGCAATCAGTTTTACTAAATACCTGCAAGAACCAAATATCTTTGAGACCTGCATCCCTAGATCAGACTTAGGTGGCTGTGATTTGTCACCTATTTCAAGGTGACAAGCCTTGCAGAGAAGCAAGAGGTCTAGATCTGCACGGTCCTGTAAGCCCCTTTCTTTAGGAAACCCAACAAAACCAGTGTTTCCAAGGCTTGGGTTGGCTGCTGGCTGTGGTGTGGTTTCATTTCCTCCAAATGTTGCTATGTAAACACTAATCAGCTCAATTTATTCAAATCACAACTGCCAAGCATGGAAGGAGCATTAATGAGGGGAAAAAAAGGGAACAGATCGGTAGAGCAGAAAGTGTCCTTTGGCTGGAGGTTGGTGGCTCCCATCCAACATATGCAACTCACAACCTTTCCTCTCCCAAAGCCCTTAGAAATGCCTCTTGTTGGGACAGAGCTCTGGGACAAGTTGTCCAGCTCCAGGGTTCTTGGATGTCTCAACATTAGGGGATATTTCATTTTCATGGAGAAAATAAACAGCTTGGGGGCTGTGTCCAACATGTGGTGTCCCAGAAACTGGAAGGGCTCTGTCCAGCTCTGCTTTCAGGTTTCCAGCTAGTGCAGGACTATCTTGGAAGGCTACTGCAAAGCCAAGATTGTGAGTGCAAGTCTTTGTTTTATCCCTTCAGTGCCCCTGTGCAGACTCGTGATTTATTGGTCATAGAATCATAGAATTGTAGGGGTTGGAAGGGACCTCTGGATGTCATCGAGTCCAACCCCTCTGCTCCAGCAGGGTCACCTAGAGAAGGGGGCCAGGCCCTTCTTGGCCTCCAAGCACCAAAGCAGGGCACCTCGCATGGGCTTTGATGACTCACACCCAGCACATCACTACCTGCAACTGGGGTTATTCAGCCTGGAGAAAAGGAGGCTCAGGGGAGACCTTCTCACTCTTGACAACTCCCTGACAGAAAACTGGAGCCAGGTGTGGCCCAAGCTTCCCAGGGAAGTGGTGGAGTCCCCATCCCTGGAGGGGTTTCAAAGCCATGGAGATGGGATGCTGAGGGACATGGTTTAGTAGGACCTGGGTTAATGGTTGAACTTAAAGCTCTCTTCCAACCTAAGTGATTCAATGGTTCAAAGACTCAAGAGGACATGTCCCTGAGTGGCATGTTTTAATTAGACCTTCACTGAGCAGGACGCAGGATGAAATGAGCTCCAGAAGTCCCTTCCAGTTTAAATTATTCCACAATTTTAACTTTTTGCTGTGGTCTGCACTAATAAACTAACTACTACCAGACCAGGAACAAGTTTCACCCCTGGAGGCTACATCTGGTGGGTTTTGTTGGTTTTTCCATCTATTTTTTGAACATCTGTGACCACCAATACCTGAAATAGATGGGAACCACTTGTCCAGAAACATCACAGCAGAGCCTTGCAGGAGGCTCTTCAAAGGTGGGAATGAGGATCTCTTGGGGGCTGCTCAGACTCAGCATGTTGGAGCAATTTCCAAGAAACAAAGCAGGTGCACCACGTGGAAAGGCTAAAGCAGCCTCTGAGAAGGAGCAGATGGATGTTGTCCCATAGAGAAAGCTGCTGGTGTACAGAGAAAGCCAGCCAGAAGTCACCTGCATCCAGTATGACATCCAACAGCAGCTAAGGCAGGAAACCATCACGTGAGCCCTTGAAGCTGGTGTTTAAACTATCTGGAAAATATCTCAGACACTGAACACTTGAGGCTGTTGAAATAAGGTCAGACTAAGAGAAATGATACTTGAGAAAGGAAGGAATGAACCCATCAATCTTCAGCCTCAGGAAGAGCAATTTTAAAACCAGGGGAAGGGGGAGAACTTCAAATTTGACTGGAGCTCCATAAAACACCACACTCAAAGTGTTTGGGTTTCCCTCTTTGCTTTGCTGGCAGTTCTTTTTTCCACCTCTCTGGCCCAGAAACATGGAAAATCTGGGTGTTTTGCTTCATGGCCCAGTTCCTTTCTCCAC
The DNA here is from genome assembly GCA_024611195.1 of Ceyx melanurus. NCBI lineage: Eukaryota > Metazoa > Chordata > Aves > Coraciiformes > Alcedinidae > Ceyx > Ceyx melanurus. The sequence goes on along the minus strand of JANHGL010008213.1, from coordinate 22,076 downwards.
TGAGGTATGAGCAGATCTGTTGTCCCCATCTTTGCTTCAAAGGCAGCAGCATTTTCAAGGGACAGAAGCCAATGTCCTTGCCCAGAAGCTGGTGGAAGTGTCTGTATTTCTCAAAGGCTGAGATCCTTACTCTGTTTTCTACTCAGGCTCAATTCAATTTGGAAAGTGTTCAAGATCAGATTCCATTAGCAGAACTGTGGAACTCCTCGATGCAAGATGTTGTTGCTGCTAAAAGTTGACATGAGGTTGAAGGGAGATCAGATTGTTTTGTGACAGTGAAATTCAGTGTTGGTAAATGAGCAGCCAGAAAGCACAGACGAGTTCAGCAATCTCTCGAGGCACAGATTCATTTGTAAAGGCACCCTGGGGAAGCATATTTTAGGCTTGCCTTATCCTTAGGGTATTTTCTAGGCATTAACTTCTGGACACAGTAGTAGAAATGTTGGTAATGTGAACTGAGCCTGATGTTAAAAAAAAAACAAACCACCACATTATTGCAGGTCTGACCCACCTGGTTTTGCACAGCCCAACCCTAAGAAGCTGTTTCCCTTTTTAGTCACCAAACTCACATAATTCAGACCCCAGCTCTTTGTGCCTTCTCTGGTCTGTTCTTATTAACAGGGCTTGGGGTTTGGCTTCACACAGATAATTGCTCCCGAACAAAATGTCTAATTAGCTCCAGCTTTCTCCTGAGATATGTAGGACCAGTCTTGTCATCAGTGACCTGGAAGAAGGGCCAGAGTGGACCCTCCATAAATTTGATGATGATATAAAACAGGGAGAATGGCTGAAACATCAGAAGGCTGTGCTGCCACCCAGAGAGATCTGGAGAGGCTGGAGAGCTGGGTGGAAAGTAAACTAAACAAGTTCAACAAGGGCAAGTGTAGAGCCCTGTACATGGGGACCTATAACCCCCTGCACCAGTACAGGGGAGGGGCTGACCTGCTGGAAAGTGGCTCCAAGTGGCTGAAAAGGGCATTCCAATGGGACTGATTTTGGAGGGGAGTTTGGCCCATTGATCCCAGTTTGATGTAAGTGTGGCATGAAGAAGATACCTCCTCAGGGACATACTTTCCCCACTATGATGCCACACTTCAAAGGTGGTCCCAGGAAGCCTTGGACTTTAACTGAATTAAATGGTAAAGAAAACAAAGAGCAAGGATAGATGTTCTCCATCATAAGGTGTGTCCTAGATCAGGTATTGCTCTGACTGAAGATGTCTCTGATCAGTGCAGGGATGTTGGACTAGATGACCTTTAAGGGTCCTTTCCAACTGAAATTGTTCTGAGTTCAGAATCAGAGTCCCTGATTCTCTGAGGTCCTGGCTTGGTGAGCACACAGAGCCCTGTCAGAAGGCCCTCCATCTTTCAGAGGTCAGACAAACTGTGGGGAAGAAGTCACTGTTCACAGTCTCTCCATCATCCTACCACTAACCCTTTCCCTTCCAGATGTGAGGTAGAAATCCTTCAGTTTGTAAGAGTTGGGCCAAGTCTTATGAGCATGTGACAACCCAGTGGAGATGGCCTTGCTCCAGCAAGTGGGTCCATCTCCCAGCCTGCAGGAGCCCTGTTTGCTGGCACAAAGGCAGATAAAGAAACCCAGTTCTGTCTGCACTCATTTGCACAAAGCCTTATATCAGATTTATATGGGACTTCACCTCATGTCAATCCCACGTTCTTTCAAGGAAACATAGCAGGGATCCAGAGCTCCTCAGAGGCCAGGACACAGCTCATTAGTCACCAACTGCAGGAGCAATTATGGCAGAAAGGCTAAAAAAACCTAAACAGGAGGGGCAGCCCCCAGCTACAAGCTACTAGATCATATCCATGTCCTTGCACAGTGCATACGAGATGCAAAGGGAGGTTTGATGGCTCCAGGAAGTGTAATTAGCTTGCAGTGATGAGTGGGAGACTGGGAACAACATTAGTGCATCATATATCATCTCCTAAACAAGCCCTGTTTACTTGTAACAGGCTCCCATGACCCGTGGCCTGAACTTAAACCTCCCCCTTGGCTTTCTTATCCACTCATCTCCGGGTTTTCATGTTGCTGGGTGAAAGGGAAAGTCACTCTCTCTGTTAGCAAGCTGGGTTGGCCCTTAGGAGATGCAGATGAAGAGATGAAAGGTCCTTGAGAGGTTATTCAGATCATTTCCCTGCCCCTGGGGGAGGAAAAACGACACAATAAATCCATGCTGGTGGCATCTATCTGATGGTCTCATCAAGTATCACACCTAAATCACCTTGTGTGCCATCTGCTCTGGGCTTTCTCTGCCATAGGCTGAATGATCCCCTTTGTCCCTGCTTGATCCCATGGCTCTGCATACCTCAGTGTCCCTGCTCTGCCCCTAAGATTTGTCTTTTCAGCTTGGCATGATGCCCACAGTCACAGAATCACAGGATCACCAAATGGTAGGGGTTGGAAGGGACCTCTGGAGATCATCTGGTCCAACCCCCCCTGACCAGCAGGGTCACCCAGAGCAGGTTGCTTGGGATGGTGTCCACGTGGGTTTGGAATCTCTCCAGACAAGGAGACTTCACAACCTCTGTGGGCATCCTGAGACAGGCTCTGACACCCTCACACCAAAGAACTTTTTTCCTCCTGCTCAGATGGAACCTCATGGATTCCAGTTTGTGCCCGTTGCCCCTTTTCCTGTCACTGGCACCCCAGCCTCTTTAGATTGAAGAAAAAATGGAGAAGATAGTAACATCTTCACCCAAGTCTTGATTATGTCTTCTGGAAAACCCTTCTTTCTCCAAAAACCCCATTTGTTTCAGTCCACCACTCCCACATGCACATGTACAGGGGTTGTTTGGGTTGGCAGGACTCATCTTGGCCAAACCTATGCCCACAGCCAAATGGGTGAGTGGGTTCAGAGGGTGAGCACAGCAGGAGGAAGCCTGCAGATTCCTACTGGCTCCAGCACTGCCCTTCCCACGCAGCAGAAACCAAGTCAGCTCTTTAATTATGGCAAGTTTCTCAAAAAAAGGGCCCGTTTTCTAGGGAATGTGCTTAAATACAGGTTTAAAGTTCATTTTGAAGCAAGTACTTAGAGCAAGGCAGGCAGTGTGGGGGGCACAGCGAGACCTCCCAGTGCCAAAAGAAGGATCTCTGAAGGGATGAGACCAGGACAGGGTGGGTCCTCAGATGTTCCATCTCCCTGGGATGGAAGTCCTGATGAAATGGCAAGCCCCTTGCAGCAGGATTAAGAGTTAGGGAAAGGGTTTCTCACCAGGGGAGTCATTCAGAAAGGGAATATCCATACAATTTTCAAAGTAGACCAGAGAAATATTTGCCAGGATGTGAGTTTATGTGGAGTGATCTCAACTTGGAGCAAAGGCACAGGAACAGGAGCATTTCTGCCAACTATTTGATCACCACCAGACTCAAAACAGCATTGGCAGCAATGACACAACTATTACTGTGAGTCTTTCCTGCTGCTGGCCTTGGTCTCAATCTCTGGCCCACACATGAGGCTTTTGTGGGAAGGTCTGTGCCATGCTCAGCTGCAGGGTGCTGATCACAGGCTTCGAGGCTGGCAGGGGAGGTTGGTGTCCCCAGACCCAATCTCACAAATGATCTTGCAACCAATAGCACCCTGCCCTCATTTACCTGCTGGTCCTTTCCAGGGATACTGTGGAGAGAGCTGAAAAAGGGAAATTTCAGGATGGAAAGCACCTTAGGCCTCAAGCAGACCCTGGCCAAGCTATTGCAAAAATCCCTTCCCATAAAGCCACCTGTGAGCTGCTCGTGTGACACAAAAATTAAACACAAAGGTGTTTAACAGCACCTTTGTTTCTGAATAACATCCCATGGTGAAGATCCCCTTGTCCTGCATGCAGAGTCTTGTATCTCCTGCCCACCCAGCTGATGGCATCAAGCACTGGGTCAGCTGAAAAGGGGGAGCAAAGTAGGAGAGAACAGCAGGGCTGTCCTGCCTCCTTATCTGCCTTTCCTTTTAAACACAACACCTTCTGCCTCACTAGGATGCCCCTGAATCAGGGCTGTGGGAGTCTGGAGAGTTTTCAGGCACCACCACAATTTGCTGCAGCTCCATCTGCCTGTTTTTCAGAAAGCAAAGCAGAGAGTTAAAACTCCAGGGCTGGTGCCTCCGACCTCAAAACCATGGAGAATGCATAGCTCTGTTTTGATTGGGACTTAGAGTTTCGTGGAATAAGTGTCCTGGAAATCACTGAAGTCATTTTTAGACTGCAAACAGCTCTCTCAGCAGAACCCCAGTCTGATAATGAAATGGTCTCTGCTGGCAGGAGACAAAAGCACTGCAGCTGAGGTCCCAAAGGGTGACATGAAAAAGACCCTTCACCTCCTGGCTTCCAGCGTGGCCTCCACCCCATATAAACTGGATTTAAGACCCCTTTGACAGCCCAGGCACTCCCCAGACACCTTTCCCTGATGGAATGTAATGAGAGTGGCCACTCTGTTAAACCATCCCATGCATTAAAAACCATCCTGCTCCAACCTCTTGATGTTACCCAAGGTGCTTGGGCATTCCTTCTTCCCCTTCTCCCTCTCTAATCTACTCAAGTCAGAGCTAAGCCACAGAAAGAGAAAGAAAATGAAAACATGTTCCCAGCTCCAGCCTAAAGGGAAAAGGTCTGGGGAGCTAATTATAGACTAATGCATCAGAGGCATCAATAATTCAGGAAGCTCTGAAACTGAGCTGGAGATGAGACGCAGGACAGTGCTTGCTCAGCCCCTGGAGCACCCAGCACTGCTCTGTCCCTGGGGTCAGGGTGTCCAGGCTGTGGGTGACCACGTGAGATGCAGTGTTAGCACCCATGCTAGTCAAGAGGCAGACACTAAATGCTCCCCAACCTTTCTCCTGTTTCACCAACAAACTAAGATGGCACAATCCTGTGTCTGCCCAGGCTTCAAACCACCAGGCTCTAGCTTGCTGCTAGGCTTTCCCTTCCAAGGACACAAGTCTCATTTATCATCTCTTCCTACTCTCTGCCCTGAGCATCCTCAGTCTGGGAGCAGCTCCAAAGCAGGGGCGGTGGCATAGTCTAGGATGCCCCTGTGGTGGTGAGCAGCACTCACAGCTCTCAGCTGAGCCTTTGGCTCCCTCTCCTGACACCTTTTCCTGATCCAAAACGTCCTCCCAAAAGCTGCTGGGGAAGGCACTGGGGTTGCTCTTCACCTGTCATGCCTATTGGCAACAGGTACAAACCAAAGCACTGAGTGGGTCGAGTGTCCCTCAAAAATCCAATTCTGGTGGAGGTTCACACACAGAAACCTTTGAAGGAACAATGAGGTGCAATGTGCTGAAGCTTCTGCCAGGAACCCACACCAAACACTCTGAACCAAACCAAAGCCCCACCCCGGCACCGTGCCCAGTGTGACCACTGGCAGATGCATACAGGACACATACCCTTCCCCTAAACCTCCAGTGAGCTTCACCCACAACCATCTCATCACTGGGGTCCGCACACAGGAGAGCCCTTCTCACTTCTCAAAATCCCATTGGTCAGAGTTCTCTCCCAGGGTGGGTTTTACAGCCCCTTGACCCCACCCTTATCAATACTGAGAGCCAGGCCACCTATGGCTCATCCTTCCACGATGAGAAAGGTGAAACCAGAAGGGCAACATCAGGGCCAAGCTGGAGAAGGGAGAATCCCCGAGCTAAACCTGGGGACCAAGTGGCGAGGTGGCCTCAGTAACCCTGAGGAGGGTTTAGGAGAGGGGTGATGCTATAATAGGGATGAATAGATTTAAGTGGGTCTTAGACACAGGAGCAAAGAAAATCTTCTGGATTTTCCTCTTGCAAAGCTGAGCTTGGTTCCCTCTTGACCATGCTGGTCCCCCACGGGGGTGCCACCAGCAAGCACAGGGACTTGGTGTAGGGCTCAGCCCCCCCAAGTCTCCTTCTCCTGGGTGTCCTCTGCCCCTGATCCGGCTCCTCTGACAGGCTCCTACCAGTAGATGGCAAAACAAGCCCACATTTTGGGGTAAGCCGCAGGAAGAGGGACTTTTTCCAGGGATGAATCTTCTCTGGTGTCCAATATGGGGTTAAGCTCATCTCTTTCTCACTCCTTCCAGCTGTCCCTGACCCATTGGCATTTTTGATCTCTCCAACCCTCGGTGCAGCCCAGCTGAAATCAACTGTGGGATGCAATTAATGCTGAGGGAGCACTGATGGGCAGACAGACAAGCAGTCGGGCACATAATGCTTCATTTTCTTTGGCAGTCAACTGAAAAAATGTCTCTGGCACTGGAGCTTGGGGAGGAGCAAGGGGAAACAGGCAGATTTTGAGACCTTTAGAAAATAATGGAAAAAACAACACTGGTCCCATGCAAAACCCCTTTGCAGGTCACCTGGCTGCATTCTCTGCCTGAACCTGGCCTTCTCAGGAGACATTTGGTTCCCACCCCCCCCGTTCCTGTTTGCAATTCCTTTGGGATTGAATCCAGGGAATACTTTTCTCTCTCTCCATTGAGTATCCCAATTGTGCACAGCCATCATTTTTCTTTGCTTTGCTTTTTTTGTTGTTGTTTGGTTTGTTTTTTTGTTGGTTGTTTTTTTTTTTTAAACAAACCAACCAAACAAATAAAAATAAAACACAGTATCTGGGAAGTTTTGCATCATCAGCACCTGCAATGGAGCATGCATAAGGCCTTCAAAGACCAGGGAGGAGAGAGGATGCAATGCAATGCAATGAAATTTGCAATGCAAAGCAGCTTTTTTTTGGCCTGGGTTCACTACCTGGGGAAGGGCGTATTCAGATTTCCTCTGAAATCACTCCTTGAGCAGCTTCTCTTGGGCCACAGAGGAAACCTGGGCCAGGTGTACCCCGACACCAACCTTGGCCATGGGCAAGCCCTTTCCAAAGACTTCTCCTGCTGCAGCAGTGCTGCTTGCCATGCACACCCCAAACTGGGTCAATTGCTCCTCATCCAAGTGTCTCCCTTTCCCAGAGGAGAAGCAGCACTCACCACCCCCAATTCTGCCTCCAGGACAAAGGCAATGCTAATTAATCAATGGCTTCCAGGGAGAGGACAAGTCAAGCCTCAAATTAAACTTTCCACTTGAGCAGGAGGCATCTCAGCAGGGCTGGAGACCCCTGCCCTGGACAGATGGCAAATAAAGCTGAGTCAGGCTCCACATGTCTCAGAAGAGTTGGAGATGAGGCTCCTTGTGACATGGCAGGAAAGGGATTTGGAAACCAAGGTGCAAGCAGCTCATGCCTCGAGCTCAGCAAATATCTGATCACCATCCCTGGGAAACAAAAAGCCATTGTGAAGAAATGCTGGCCAAAGCAATGAGCAGGGAGCTCCTGGCAATGACTGCAAGGTATTGGATGCTTTGAGTTGCCCAAGTCTGGGCTTTGTGTTCCCCAAGTGGAGCTGCTGTCAGCATCATCCCCAGGGTGAGTGGCACTCCTCTTGCTATGTTTCTGTCACTCAAAAGCATTCAAAGTCTTTAAAAAGGCCTTTCTTTCAAAAATGCTGCCTGGTCCTGAATTGAGAGGGGTTACCTTTAAAGAAAGAAAGTGATCCTGATAAAAAATTACTTATTAAACCCTGGTGTTTTGGTAATTTAGTGGTTTACAGAGAGAGACACAGGGCAGACAGAAGACTGTAAATTCAAGCAATGGGGACACTTTGGTTCCTATGTTTCTGCCAAAAGTGAAGGTGGATGGATCCACACCAGGGTGAGGACTGAGATCCAAAAGGACCAGCCAGGGGCAATCCAATGGTGGTGGATCTCAGCCTCCAGCAAACATCTTAGGGGTGGTGGGCTGGGGTCCCTGATCCAACTTGGATTCCCAAGGAAAAAGTCCTTTTTCCTCCCATACACAGTGCAACTGCCCTTCCCCATCACAATGCCTTTCATCACAGTGGCTGTAGCTCTGCTGCAGTCTCTGGAGGGTCAAAAACCCCCTCCAGACTGACCTGGATCCTCACACAGACACACTGGCTGGATCAGGTCACAACGTGTCCCCAAGGACAGAGGTACAACCATTCCCAAACTACGTGGATCTTGCTGGCCCCACTCTCCTGCCAGCTGAGGACCCATGGGAAACACTGGCTGGCAAAAATGCCTGAGGATGGGTGGGAAAAATCATCTCCCCCTCTCCCAAAAGCTCAGAGTTATCTTGGGCAAATATCCCAGCTGCTGTTGCCAGGAGGGGAGGCTGGAGGTGGAAAATCTGCTCCTGGCACTGATCCTGGGACACGCTGCCAACAGAGCAAATACCCCTGGGAAGCCACAGGTCATTGGCAGCTCAAACATCTGCTCTATCGTCCACGGCATCTTGAATGGGACCCTGCTGCTCTTGAGCAATGGATGGGGCAGTTTTTCCACCCAGCAAGAAGTCCACCAGCTGAGAGTCAGCTGGATGAACAAATAAAGGTGGTGCTGTTTCCTTGGCAGCTCACCAGCCCCCCAGCCAACAGAGAAAGCAGCTGAGCAAACCTCTGGGTAGACCCTGTCTTCTGCTTGGTGTCATCACAGGGCTTTGCAGCCAAGTGCTGAAAGAAGTGGTGCCCCGTCCCTGGCACCATCCATGGGGAGGTTGGGGGGCTCTGAGCACCCTGCTCTAGTTCCAGATTGCTCAGTGCAGGGGGGTTGGACTAGTTGCCCTCGAAAGGTCCCTTCCAACCCAAACCTTTCTAGTATCCTATGAAGCTCAACAGGGAAGAGCATGAAGGGACACGGGTGTCAGGCCATGACAGACCTGGGCTCTGGTATAGGGAGGGGTCACTGATACGTAAAAGGAATGGTTTTTCTTTATTTCATTCCTAGACACTCACATCAATCAGCTACAAGACACAAATCCATCTCAAACCACCTTTCCCTAGTGCTGGAGCTCAACAAAACACTCTATGGAACAGCATCCTTGGGGTGGTTTCTGTGTAACTGAACATGCTCAGGTACACTGGGATGAGCTCCCTGTAAGGCTCTCTACCAAAAATGTCATTTCAGCAGCTTATCACAATTTGGGAAATGTTGGCAAACCTCATCTGAGCAATTATGGTGTCATTCCTGGATTTAGCCAAGGAATGTATGAATATTGCTGCACCCAGAGGGTGAAAACATGAGTCCACTGAATTAAGCAGCATAATATAAATATAAACAATGATTATACATAAAATAGTGATCAAATATTAAACCTCTGCACTTAAAAAAACTTACTTAGAGGTTTCTGAGCTCATTTGGACTGCCACAATACTATTTTCTCTTTAAGATGATAAGAAAGGTAGGGTTTGTTTCCAAACCTCGTATGAGAGTCTTTCAGAATCACAAGATTCCAGGAGGTAGGGCTTTTAAAAATGCACCAAATCTCACGATTCATGGGATTCACATGCAAAGAACCAGCAGCACCAGCTGAAGGAGAAGCGGGTGGCTGGTGGCTGAACTCTGGACTCTGCTTTATCTCCTGTGACAAGTTGCTTTCGTAACAGCTCTGCCCATGAGGGGTCTTTACCCTGGCATTACAGGAAGGCTGGAGAGATTGAGGACCTATTGCACCAGATGACTGAGGAGAGGTCCTTGCAGCAATGCTCATCCCTTGCCAAAAAATGATCAGCTCGCTGCTGTCCTAGAGTTGCCCTCTGATGTCCCCTGCCAGGAACATCCACTATTGAGGCTCGATCTAAAGGTCATCCCACACATCCAGCAACACGTTGTGACCACACTGCAGGAGGAAAATTCCTGGGGATGTGTTTTTGCTGCAAGAAACATGGTCCCATGACTTCTCCTTGGACAAGGATGGGGATCAGGAGGCTCATAGGACTAGGAGCAAAAGCATGGACATGTTGAGCAACAGAAGTAAGGTGGAGGACTCCTCTGTTCAAATTAAGAGGGTCAGCATATGTGATTTGATTACAGGAAGATATTAATGAGCTTCTCTTTGTTTTTTTCCCATATATATGACCAGTCCCAGGATCTTGGTGAAAAGGGCAGGCTGAAGATGGTCCATCCTGTTGGTGCAGCTCTTCAAGGGGAGCCACATGCCCTTTCTCCTGCTTCTTGGGTCCTCATGCCAGAGGTTGAGGCACTGCTGAGGGGCTGCATGACCAACCTGAGGAGAGCCTGGGCCCCCTCTGGCTGGCACAGTCTGGGTGTAGCCATATGTTGGACTCATTTGCCCTTCAAAACAGGATCACTACATCAAAATTGCCTGCTGGGCATGTTCTTGCTCTGGCTAATCACTGACCTGTCCCCATGGTATCGTAAGGACAACAGGCATCAGCTGTAATCTGGGCAAAACTGATATTCCCTGCCAGCCCCAAATCCCTTCCTGACAAATCAGTACTTTTCCTTTTTAAAAGTGGTATTTGGAGCTAGAAAAACACTTTGCAGTCAGTGCCTGCAGCAGCTCCCAGGAAGACCTTGGTTGGCCCTCAAACTGGCTGGAGATTCTCACACCTCCATTAGAAGGATGAGAGATAAATGAGGTGGGACCACATTTTAGAGGGTGCCCAGAGGGACAGAGAAGCAGAATGGAAATACCACTTTATAGGACTTTGCTTTGCAGGATATCAGAGCACTACTTGAGGCACTTTAGATCTTCTCTGCCATCTGAGAGAGGAGGAGAGGGCAGCACAGTGTGTAGAGAGCACTCACTCAATTTTATATATATATGAAAAAAAAATCAGCCAGCTTGAAGGACAATGCCCTAAATTGCTCCCAAGTTAAGTATCAGGTGCAGGAAGCAAATCCCTTTTCTGAGTGATGCCCACTCCAGATTTGAGTTCTACAACAACACCTCTGAAGCACAAACACCTTTTGAACCCCATCTCAGCTGCCCAGAGCCAGCCGTGTAGCTTTTGTTCTGAGTCATGATCATCCCTAAACACTTAGTGTATTCCAGAAGCTGGCTGGCCCTGGTTTGAGGGGGCTGACATCATCACAGCCATCCCCATCTGATGTCAATGAAGCACCCTGGAAGGACAGCAACAGTTCTTGTGACACTGCTGCCCAGTGGGTGCACATGAGCCCACCCCCACACACCCCCTGGCAGCCCTGGCCTGTCACTGGCACTGCCAATTCAGGATCACGTACAAGTAGGGTATGAAGCTGAAAATAGCCTGGAGAGCCTCCTGGAGAAGGCCAAAGGTCTCACAGAATTCACCTAAAATAGAAACAGCTTTGCCTTGGAGCATCAGGAAAGTCCCCAGCCCTGCCTGAAGCACAGGGTGTCATGAGGGGTGCTGCAAGGAGTGCCCAGAGCCATGTTCCTGCCCTCTGGCTGACCCTGGTGTTCTTCTCTCTCCACCTCCCCAGGCTTGACTTCTCCTCCCTGGAAGTATGCAGAGCCTGCAAAGAATGACCTGACCATCCTGAGGAGCAAAAGGAGTGGTTTTCCAAAAGCACAGGGGTTAATCATCCACAGCCCTCACGTTGCTACAGGTTCCTTCTCTTCTGCACCTCTCTCTGATGTCTTGAGCAGCTGGGAAGAGAAAGCAGCTGCCTCTCTATGGGTTTAAACAAAGGAATTCAGTTGAACATCCTGGGAATTAACCATTGAAACCGGACCCAGACCCAGGCAGGGTTTGCATTTCTATCCCAGGCTTGGGTGGGGACTTCCAGTGTGACAGAAAGACCCTTTCCCTGGGCCCCATTTCAGATTCATCAGTCTATTTATAACACGCTGCCACTGGGGCTTGGAGTGCAGCACCCTCGTCAGAACTGAGGGGAAGCTGAGCAAGCACCTTGGGAAGGAATCACAGAATAGAACCTTAGAGGCATTTAGGTCAGAAGAGTCTTTTCTAGACTCGAGTCCAACCCAGCACTGCCAGGGCAACACTAAACCATGGCCCTCAGCACCACATCTCCAAGGTTTTGAAACCCCTCGAGGGATGGGGAACCCACCACTGCCCTGGGCAGCCTGGGACAGGGTTTGGCAAACCCTTCAGAGAATAGATTTTCCCTCAGCTCCATGAAGAAAAAAAAACCAAAACAACAGAGTCAAACTAAAGATCAAAGTGAAGTAGCTGGAAAGAGCACCAAGCTGCAACACCCTCACTTGTTCTGCAAGAAGCATAATGGTTGCATAAGTCATGAGTCAAGTGGAATGGTTCCTCCACCAGCACTTCCCATCATTAGAAAGTTGAGGTGGAGGAGGAGGGAAAGGCTTTGTTTGACATGAAAGGAGTGTCTATCCATTGACTCAGGAGGTGAGGCTCACTCATTCCTGCACAAACTTCTCCCTGTGACCTACACTGCTGGTTGTGCAACAGCCAGAGTCAAGACCTGGACAGAAGCAGAAACGAGGACCTTACAACCTTATTCTGGGCATGTGTGTTTAAAGCTCCTCAGAACACCATTATGAAATGGCAAGAAAGAATAAAATCATTTAGATTGGAAAAGACCTTTGAGATCAAGTCCAACCAGTCCCAGCACTGCCAGGGCACCACTAACCCGTGCCCCTCAGCACCACATCTCCACAGCTTGTAAACCCATTCAGGGATCATAGGGACTGGGCAGCCTGGGACAGGGATTGACAACAAATTTAACTCATGTCCATGCTAAACTTCCCCTGGCACCACTTGAGGCCATTTCCTGTTGTCCTATCACTTCTTCCTTGGGAGAAAAGGTTGAACCCAAACCTCACTACAACCTCCTTTTCCACAGCCTTTCAAAGCTGCACAGACATAGAGATGGAAACCCAGCTGAAAAGAGACCAACCAGTTTCTAAGCACAAGGAAGGGCCAGGAAATCTGGATTTCTTGGCAGAGCAATGTTTGGAACCCATCACTTCTTGGACACCTGCCTTCTACAAGCTTAGCCCTGTACACCTGCCTAGAGTCTCACTGAAGATTAATGGGTGACCACAAGGTATCTGCAGCCAAAGCCTGAGCACCAACCACCATCCTTCAGCACTAAACAAGGACAAGACACAAGGATCCATCTGCATAGGATTTTATTAAAGTAGGCATCTCCACAACTTAACAATAGTTGAAAAAAATATTCCTGACAGCTTTTTTTTTGCCTTTTTTTTTGTTGTTGTTTCCTGAATAGGTTATTTAACAACTACAAGACTCAAGTGTCATGAGAGAAGTCTCTGCCCAAAGTCAAAAATGGGTGGCAAAAGTTTAGACATTTCATACCACATTGGAGGGGTTTAGTACAGGAAATACTGGAACAGTTACAATAAAAGGTAATGGGAAAAATGGGGAAAACCAAAAAACACATCATTGGTCCTAGGTTAAAAGCCAGAATTTCAAACAGAACTTTGATTATATAGACACAACTAACCACATTTCCTGACAATCACCACCTCATTACCTTCAAACAACTCTGTTGCAATATTAATTAGATTTTGCAATACAGAATTTTCTTAAGTGGCTGCTCCTAAACAAATTCAACCTATTTTTGCAGGAAAAAAGGAAACAAACAAAAAAAACCCCAACATTTTTTCAGAACACCATAGGTTTGAATTTCACCTTTGCTGTAACACCTTCTCCAACACTCTTCTGCAAGGCCACAGCCCAGGACAGTGTGTTTCAGAAGAGTTCCTGCTCTTCACTCTTGTCAGTGTTGAGCAGAGGTCTGAACAAGGGTGAGGGGAGCTGACTCCAAGACTTTGAATGGAGTGAGACCCATCACCAGCTCTTATTTAACACAGCACTGAGGGTCTGAATGATGAGAGGCTTCAGCTCCTATTAAAGCTCTTCATCTGGGGGGTCAGAGTAACAGTTGACTAGGAGATAATCCTCTTTTGGCAGGGCAGAGGAAAAAAACTGAGCCAGTCTTTCCTTGTGTGAACAGAGGGCCAACTTAGCTGGCCCATTGGGCCAAATATTACACTTGAACAATGTGACAGTTACAACAGTGGCCAATGTTTCAAAACTTGTCTTTTCAGAAACGTAAACAATATAAAACAAAAAAAGTGTTTCAATAACAGGCCACGACCTCAGAGGTTTTTTTTGTGCTTAAATACCCAGGAACCCACACTTTGCCAACAGAGAGATACAAAACCAAGAGGTACAAGTTTAACATATGCTTAAAGTAACTGGGTTTCACCACAGCATCTTCATTTGAAGGTTACTTCCATGAGAAAGCATATCCCCTGAAGCATGTAGGCTCCTTCAGAAAGGGACAGAAACCTGGTCAGGTCAGTTAGCCACCTACTGAGGAAACACTGCAGGGTTACAGAGAGTAACAGACTCAGAACTACCAAAGCACCGTCACAGAAAACACGGTGAAAGAAGGTGTAGGACAAAAAAAACCAACCCAAAACTAATAACAACAAGAACAAACTTGAACGTGTTTAACCTACACAGGCTACTGGAGTATACAAGACAAAAAAAAAAAAAAAAAAAAAAAGAAAAAGATGGAGAGCTTCATGTAGGGAGTTTCCAGTTGTTTTGAAAGATGAAAGGGCTTTTTTTTTCTTTGAAAAAATAAACTCAAGGCCCAATATTAGGAGTTCCCAGATGCTGTTTCTCAAAGCACGCTATAGCCAGAGTAGCTGATGGCTCAGATTCACATCCATGGAAACTGGTATTTTCCCTAAATTGGTTTTCTTGTCTCTCCAGCTTGTCACTTCTCAAAGTAGCTTTTGAACAGAGAGCTCTTCCTCGAACGCATCTACTAAGACTCCCTTGTTAATTCCCAGAATCTCCTGTGCATGAAACTCAATGAGCAGAACAGCCCTTAACTGTAGCTAGAAGATGGGTTTTAGCTTCTGGATCCCTCTCTGAAGGACAAAAGCATGTGACAGTGACACAGAAATAACATCAGCAAACACACCCAGAAGTGCAGCAAGCCAGATTCCAAAGGCTGACCCGACTCTACCGTAGGGCTTCATCATCAGCCCGCCTCCAAACTTGCTCCAGGCAGTGTGTCCTCAGCAAACAACTGGGATAACCAAAAGCAGTGTGAATTAACCCATACCTGGGCATTGCCTCCTTGAAACACATCCCAGATTCCCATGTGTGTAACAGGTCTCCACGTTTTGGCTCTACCTCCATGGATAGACCGAAGGCAGTGGCAACAGGACAAAGCTTTGCTTGTAACATCCTGCTTTGTTTTAAAGCATAATGAGAATTCAAGTCCTAATTCCCCTTCACATTTATAAGCATTAGAAGAACAATGCTTTGCACACCTAATGTATAGAAAAGTGTATGTTTATACAGTGCTATACATAGATATATATATATAAATAGGAACTATCCACCAGAGTTTGATTTCAAACTAGAATTGCAATGACCCCTGCGCTTTGGAAACCTGAAGTAGCTCTTCTCACCTCTCTTGTAAGCCAAAGAGTAGAGAGGATCTGACCCTTCCTACAACCCAACATACTCTACCAGCAAAATGAAAATCCCATCGTCAGCTCTGCCCAAGAAACTAGGTTTGGCCACCAGGTTGTTTGCCCAAGAAGAGGCAGGCACAGCAGGAATGATTGGAGAGTTACCAGCCAAGAGTAAGTGCCTTTATTTGTGTGTGTGTGTGTGTGTGTGTGTGTGTGTGTGTGTGTGTGTTTTCCTAGCTGCTTACATGTGAATCTTTGTCTTTGTGCTGGGAGACAGTACCAGTGGTGTTGATCTAACAGCACATTCCAGCTACTGCGTGTTTCTGCCCAACTCTACTGCTACTTACAAAAAATAATTAACTGACATGCTCTAAGACTTGGAAATTTATCATATAATTTAGCCATTTCTTCCTGGTCCTCTGTGGAAATCTGGAAACATCTTACAAAGTATATCAATTAGCTTGAGCAATCCTGGAGTCAGACCCAAGGAAGCTAAACATCGTGGTCACCAACTCAGGGAGATCATAATCATGTTTCCAACCCCAATCCCTCCGGGCGTTACTGTCATCAAAGTTCATTGGCCAGCTGTCAGCTGCAGTGAAAAAGAGAGAAGAAATAAGGAGCATGAGGTTTAAGGAAGATATGTCAACTTCCAGACGTACCATCTCTGGCCACTACTAAAGATGAATTTCAAACTGTAAGGCTCGAATCATAGAGGAGCAACTTGCAAGTGTCTAAAAAGCAAAAAAAGACTCTTTTTTTTTGCCCTTAACATGCAGCAATCAACATTTTTTTTCCTTACCCAGTGCCAGAGCAGCTGATACTAACCTATGGCTTGCCTGACTTTATCCACGTCGTAGGTGACCTCGAGTTCAGGCATGTGCTTCTGCACCTCTTGTGCCAGCTCTTCAGGAGTGAAGCTCATGGCACTGATGTTGTATGTCCTCATGGTCAGTGCCTCTGCGGGGGCCTCCATGACTTCCAGGGTGGCTTTCAGACAGTCATCAATGTACATCATAGGGAGGCGAGTGTCTGGCTTCAGGTTGCACTGAAATTTCCCTGTCTTGATGGCGTCGTGGAAGATCTGGACGGCGTAATCTGGAGAGAAGAACAGCAGATGTCTGTGCTCATCTCCTTCCACGTCTGCTTCAGGACAGTAACAACCCTCAGACCACCCCCTCAGTCCTCCTGTCTAAAATCTAGCAGCAGAACTGTGTAGGATTGACGTTGTAGATCAGAAGTCGTTCAGAACCCTTCCAATGCTGTCCCAGGGTTTGCACGTGGCAGAGTCTACAATGTTTTTCCTGGAAATGGTCTTAATGAGTGTAATTAATCCCAGACCTCTCAGATGATGTTTAAAGGCATACACTAAAAGGCTGGAGTGAACAGCAGTGGTGTTGCAATGCTGCTGACACAGCATCTCTACACCGATGTTCTGCATCGCCACAGGTGAGATTACTACAGGCACAAAAAAACCACCCTTTACTGGCTCATTTTTCCTCCTCTTCCCTGCATTAATGAGGTATAAACTTAAGTTGCTCACCAGTTGTTCCCCCACCAGGCTGAGAGTCAGCAGATATAATTCCAGGATACCTGAGGCAGCGGAAATCCAGCCCATACCGGTAGTGGTAGTACTGCAGAGGAGGAGAGAAACAAAGCTTTACACACCAAGAGGAGGCCACACAACTCCTTGATTCCACAGGAAAAATTGTGCCACAGGATGAAGGGCCAGTCTGTGACCATCCCCTTATAGGGATGAAAGGATCTACTGAACAGTCTCCATTCCCTGAGGGGTAATTCTCTCCCCATCTGCCTGTTTCCAGTTTTCATCCACATCAGGAGATATGGATTCTTGATATGGATTGCCTCCTAACACAGGGTCTAGATCCAGCATTCAGAAACTGGAAAATCCAGAGTTTGAGACATTTCAAGTCTTCACACCTGCCACTGTCCTGCACAATTTTAAGTGCATATAAAAATATAGCTTTAGCAATGTTATGGTTCTAAGAAACTACAAAGCCAAAACAGAAACTTGTCCATGTGGCCAGCAGGTCAAGGGAGAGGATCCTGCCCCTCTGGGGAGACCCCCCTGCAGGGCTGGGTCCAGCTCTGGAGTCCTCAGCACAGCAGAGGACAGATGGAGCAGGGCCAGAGGAGCCCCAGCAATGCTGGGAGGCCAGGCTGGGAGAGATGGGGGTGTTCATCCTGGAAAGAAGGTGGCTCCAGGGAAACTTTTGGGGCTCTTTCAGGACTTCAAGGGGTCTGTCAGAAAGATAGGAACAGAGTTTTGAGCAATGCCTGTTGGGACAGGAAAAGGGGTGATGGTTTGAAACTAAAGGAGGGGTGATTCAGACTGAAGGAAGACATTTTTTACACTGAAAGTGGTGAGAGCCTGGAACAGGGTGCCCAGAGAGGGTCACTGCCCCATCCCTGGCACCATCCCATTTGAGATTGTCTGGGGCTCTGAGCAACCTGCTCTAGTTACAGATGTCCCTGCTCAGTGCAGGGGGGTTGGACTCAATGACCTTTAAAGGTCCCTTCCAACAACAACCATTCTGTGATCTGATGATTCACAGATTCCGAGGGCTTTGACTTTAGTGTCTTTTTTGGGGATGAACAATGTCATGATTTCCCAGCATGCTTTCTCAAGGCCTTGTACACTCATTTGTGCAATGCTGTTCCTATTGGCAGATGAGGCAGAGAGGCCAAAGTTGAAAAAACCAGGGAAAGAACTGATACTGAAAGTTAGATGTTTGCCAGAATCCAATTCTTTGTGCTTTTTCCAAGTTTTTGTCTGTGAGAGCTGCCTCAGACTGCTATGGAGTTCTAAAGCCTGAAGGAAAAGAAGAATGGGGGCAAAAACCACTGCAGTGAGGACTCTTACAAAAACAACCAGAACTTTCATGAAACAAAGAAAAAAAAATTCTCACTTCTCCCATGAGCTCAGCATGAACCTTGGAGACTCCATAGATTGTCCTTGGCCTCTGAATGCAGAGATCAGGAGTTGGATCCCGAGGAGAGGTGGGTCCAAAGGCTCCAATGGTGCTTGGAACAAAGAGCCTCAAGTTGTGCTCAGCTGCAATGTCCAGAACATTGTGCAAACCTGGAGCAAAGCAGGGGATTTATCAGCACACACACTGCCCTTTCTGAAACCTCATGAGGGGTCATGAACACAAAACCCCCTCCTCACATACCAGTAATGTTGACAGCTCTGGCCAAAGGGACATTTGCTTCTCCAACAGCACTGAGCAAAGCACTGTAGTGGAAGAGCCAAGTGATCCGATTGTTCACCACTATCTCACGTAAATTCTTGTAGTCCAAGATGTCTGCATAGATGAAAGGACCTAGAAGAAAAGGATCCAGTTAGGGAGCTGAAGGCCAAGAAGGGTGGATGCAAAGAAGAGTTCTATGTGGAGCTCGTGTTGCTGCTTCTTGGCCAAATCCCTGTGCAGGATTTGACTGCACAGCAGAATGCACAACTAATATTGGTCAATAAATTCCTCCATAAGCAAGAGAAATGAAGGGGAATTTCTACCTTTATTTCATGTGAAGACTCCTGTTTTATCCAGTCAACAGCATGAAAGCAAGTGAACACCTAGTGTACACTATTCAAATACCTAAATACATCCCCAAACAGTAATGAGTCAGAAAAACCTGTGTTTCTAGTGGAAAGAAAAGCATTCAGAAATCCTCCTCTCCACCCACCTTACCATAAACACTGCCTGGGCATGAAAAAAACAAAACACAGGTTTCATTTCCAATTTGTTCCCTCCAAAAGAAATAAAGACCTCTTTTTTTTTTACAGCAGGAGCACAACAGCCAAGCTCATCCTGACTCAGGGAGTTATTCTGCTCAAGACAGTAGAAAAGCAACAAATTAGGAAGGAATTCTTCACTGTGAGGGTGTGAAGAATTTCATCAGCACAGGTTGCCCAGGGAAGCTGGGGATGCTCCATCCCTGGATGTGTTCAAGAACAGGTTGGATGGGGCCTTGTGCAACCTGGGCTAGTGGGAGGTGTCCCTGCCCATGGCAGAGGGGTTGGAACTGGCTGATCTTTCATGTCCCTTCCAACCCAAAGTGTTCTATGATTCTAATAATAGAATAAATCAATGTCTTCCAAAGCAGGAAGGCATGATCCAGAAGTTTCAAACAGCAACTGCTTCAGTTTAATCCACTTATCATTTCCTTTGGTAATAAGTTTTTCTACATGGAGGCAAAGTCAAGGGTAGGGTTGTTTTTTTTTCCATACACTTCCCCAGCCACTTACCACTATAGAAAACATTATCTGCAGGTTTTCTGATGTCAGACAAGATCACACTGTTCTTTCCAAAGCGTTTCCTGCACAGAAATACCCACATGGAACAGTCAGGCCACACAGTTGTCAAGGTAATTCCCAAGTTGCTACTCTGCTCTTCTGTTTTGCAGGAGCAGTATCACTAACAGCAGTTACTGCACTAAAAGAAACCCCACCCATTCTGAAAATGCCAATGTATCAGCTTAAAAAAATAAGTGAACTATTTCTAGGAGGGAAAAGACTGCATGAGGATAGAGAAAGCCTTGAAAAAATGAAAATATTTTAAGAAGAAAAACCCACTTACACAGTTCTTTCTGAAAATTTTACCTAGAGATCTACTCACCTTCAGACAATAAAAAAAAAAAACCTCAGACAACAAAATATTGGGCTTGCTGTAACTGCAGCTTTTATATCAACAAAGTAAATGTAACTTGGCCTTATCAGTATCTACACAAGGCTGTCACAGGGAACAAGACTGATGGTGCTGGAGTACATCCCAACTTTCCACTATTTAGATGATTTTTAAATATATCATAGAACCAGGAGAAAACATTCAAACAGCAACACCACGTGTTGCTCACTTTGGGTTGGAGCCCAAATCCTCTGCCACAAACTACACTCTGGAGCTAAGCAGGTGTGGAGATGGACAATGGAACCAGGCAGAGCTCTCAGGGTATCTGACAGGTCCCCTCCATCCCAAACCATTCTATGATTCTATTCCTGAAGCTAGGTAACTAAAATTCTCATAGATAGAAAAGTCATCAGCTGTAAAGCCCAGTCAGCAAAGGATGATGTAAGTTTTCAAGTGGATGTTTTCTTTTTTTTTTTTTCTCTGCATAAAATCACAGCCTCCAACTCTCTATTAAGGGCTCAAATCCAGCTTTCTAGAGCAAGGGAAAACTGACTGCCCTCTGAGGTATTCACATTCTGAATACATCCATTTAACTGGAAGCAAATTGAACTCAGCAACTCATCTCTTAGACAAAATGGTGTTATTTTTGGAATGTACACACAGCAAGCACATCAGTGAGCCTCAAACAAGCACAGGGGTAAAAAAAAAAGAAGTGAAAAAGATGGTGAAATTGTGATTTACAAAACTAAAAGGCAAACAAAAGGCTCCAGGATTCTTTTCTAAACAACTTGTCAGAAAATGATTCCTTCTAGAAGTGATGGCTAAAGCTTGAATTCCTCACTAGCAGCAAGTCAGAGAGTCACAACATACCTCAGAAGCTTAGCAAGTCCCACTCCAAGCTGACCAAGACCACCTAAAAGGCAACACAGAGACAAAAAAAAATCAGAGGTGATGTGAGAACACAGAGCTCCATTATTACTTGCAACCCATCAGAAATAAGTGCTATTTTTTCTCAGCGAACCAGAAAACATCTGTATTTCTCCCAGGGAAAGCCCAATGAACTGAGTTTAACAGATTTCTGGACTAAAAATATTGGGAATTTCACACGGGACTCTGTTTTTAAGGCGATATGGGAAAGATCACCACAATTCCAAAGCGTTTTGAGTCTTTCTTTCACTCTTGTGCTCGGCAGGGAGGGAGGGAGGGAGGGGGGCAGGGAGAGGCTGGGTTGAGAAGCTGGATTGGGAAGCTGTTTGAGACCTGTAATTAGCACCCGGGGATGATCAGTGTCGGCGAAAGACACCGAGTGAAAGCTGGCGTCGGAGGCCACTTGGCGGGGGGAGACTCCGATGGATCGAACCGGCAAGAAGGAAAAGCCACATCCACAGCCGGAGCCCTGCAGCACTTGGCCGACGGCTCTGCTCAGGCTCCTGACGATCGGCATCTTCCTCCTTCAAAGGTGCTGCGAGGGCGAAGGGGAATGAAAAACAACACAAAGAAGAGTCGCAACCGAGCTCGGGAGGGTTTCAGAGCAGTTTGATGCCGTCCATGCCCCCGGTTGGTGTGGCCGCGTCTGCCAGAAGCAGCCTGTGAGGTACCATGAATAATGGATTTACAGCAGTGAGCTGGGAAAACATCCCCAGCGCAGCAGCCAGGGCTGAGCAGTGAGAAAACAGTCTGAGTTTAAACCTTTTTCAGCCAGACATTAGAAACCACGGCTTTCAAGCACAAAAGGCAACAAATAGTGGATTCAGTAAGTTGAGCAGCCTGGCTGTGGGTGCTCCCGAGGGCAAGGCTGGCAGGCGGCCGTGACCAAGCAAACCTCCTCAGTATTGCATCAGCAAGACTCAGCTAAGCCGAGGGAGGCAGCTCTCCATCCCTCCGGAGAGAGCTGCTTGGGGGTGTTTTATTTGCCAAGTGGTGGAAAAGCAGCCGGGAAGCAAAGGAGAAGAGTTTACTCAGGACTCCCCCAAAACACCCGAATTATTTCACGCCCAAAACCAAAAGACATGAGTGACTTGCTGCTAAAATATCACCAAGTTACCCCGAGCTGCATGCAAGTTTCTTTTTGTCCACAAATCTTTCACATTGGGGATGGAAAAGAATGAACCCCAAACACAGCTGGTTTTTTTTCTGGGGTTCCAGTTTACTTCTGCAACCCTCTTTCCCTAGGTGCTAGAATAAGTAAATTCCCAGGAGATTTATT
>JANHGL010008211.1:0-19244 GCA_024611195.1 Ceyx melanurus | reverse complement strand
GGGCTGGCGGGAGGCGGTTGAGTCGCAGCAGCAGGTGCAGGGGATGCGGGGGCGGGAGCGGGGGGTGTTTGTGCTGCTGCCGCTGCTGCTGCTTTGGAAACGCGGTAAGGGAGCGTGAAATAAATAAATAGATCAATAAATAACCAATTCTCGGGGAACCGGTGCTTGGTTTGTGTTCCGTTGACTTGGGGAAATAACCGCAAACGCTCCGCAGGCACCGTGAATTGCTGCGCATCCCAAGAACATTCCTGAAATTAACCCTTAAAAATATAAATAGCAATTTCAAGTGACACAGGCTGGGGCAGAATCCAGCTTGAGAAATGTGGACAGTTGTCTCCTGCTTTTTTTTTTTTTTTTCAAATTCCCATTGAAAAGCAGAGGAAGACATGTTTATTTATTTATATATAAATCAAAATCTCCATTTGGCACATGGTCTGTTCTCAGTTGTCTGCACAAAGTATTATGCAGATCCTCTTGACATCTTTCCAAGGGTAAAATACAACAGTCTATGTGTGCGTGACATTTCCCCATCTGATCCAGTCACTACACATGCACAGAGCCTCCATTATGAAATAGTAATCTCTTAACCTTTACTAGTAGTAGTTCTTGTTTCTGCAACTGCCAGGGGTTGGTTTGTTTTCTACTAAGTGACAGTAATGGGATTTGATGAGTTCTCAAAGCTTTTTATGGGTTTCTCTAACCTTCTCACCTCTGTTTTGTGCAATAACATTACCCTTTCTATAACCTCATGAGTTTATCATGATGTCTCACTCCAGTCTGTTCATCCAGTCTGCTCCTTCAAGGTGTTTTGGTTTTTTTCAAGAGATAAATAGAGGCCTCTAAACAGCATTAGACAATAATATGGAGGTGCATACAAGTGAGAAAATCCCATGTTAGTGTATCCCAAGGAAAAGAGTCAGTTACATAGTGCACCTGAAGCAGCTGGTTCCCAGGAGGCTGTTAGGGAACTAAGTGCAGGATTTCTAGATGCCAAAGTAAGGTCGAAAAGAAACTATATGTCACAGCTGCTACTCCTTTCCATGTCTTTCCATGAACAGCCCTTCCCACAGCTTAGAAAGCCACCTGGGCCACAGCATTGTGACAGGATCACACACCCTGGGACTTGGGCTCAGAACCTGGTCCCGATGGTCATTTGCTCAGTGTTCCTGGGCTGCTGTTCAAGGAGCAGCCTTTTCACAGCTGCACACATACCTAAGGATCCTTTTTTATCCATCAGTGAGCAACAGGAGCTGAAGAAGGGCAGCAGCACCATAACACAGCTACTTGATCTTCAGAATGCCAGGTACGTAAAGCTGCTCTTAGAGCTAATGGAAAGCTCAAGCCCTGTGCACCTTGAAAGACCTGAGCAATGAACAGCAGCAGCAGAGCACATCCCGGGGAAGGCTTTTGCACAGAGGAGTTTGTTCTCTACTCTGGCCTGGCAGATAATAAGCTGAGTGACGTGGGTTTTGTGAGCATTCCAGATGCAAACAGAACCATTAGGCACTTCTAAAATAGCATCCCTGTAATAGTGTACCCACAAATACAAAGGATGGCCCTAAAGAAAAATTCCAACTAAAGCAAACCAAATGAAGCACAAAAAACAGGCTGTACTTTAAAATAATATAATTTCAACATCTTCACACAACATTTACACATACATTTGGACAGGGATAGGATATTTGTTGTGATGACTTCTAAAAAGCTGATTTTAAGTTGTTCTGCTCATTCATAAACCAACCAACACATATATTAGGAGTTCTAGTTTATAAATATCACCCTGTATACGCAGAGAAAAACCTTTCTTGTTGTCTGTATAAACAAAACTCTTTTTATTTATACAAAGAGGTCTCCGCTCTACAAATATTTGTGGTGAAAATCACAAAGGTAAGTGATTTTTTACCAACAAAACTTACATCACCAGTGTACATTTCATAGGAATTACCTGCTAAAGTAACTTTGTATTTTCTTTACTGATTGGTGAACAGAGATACAAATGATACACGAATGAGCACCACTCAAGTACCATTTGAGCTTACTCCTTTATGAATAAGTGAGGGCCAGCTTTCTAGGACAGATTTCCTCCTGTGGATTTTGCAAAAGCACACCAAGGTCCCACGCTTCATTTACTGAGGCAACAACTGCATTTCACGCTGCCTTCAGGCCAAACAAGGTTTTCCAGCTCTGTTTCCTGGAGAGATCTATTCTAAACAAACACAAAACTTGGTTTTAGGATTAGTTTTCTGTGTAGTATTTCAACACAAGACCTCGAAGTCTACTAATTTCACTGCGTACTATATACAGAACATAAGACTTTGTTTCCCTATGTTTTTCTTGTTGCCATCATAAAGCTTAATCCAGGACATACAAATGCTGAGGGCTTGGGTTCCATAAAGCAGGATTTTAGCAGCAAGGTAATAATTCTTCTTTATGTAAAACAGTTCCCTCTTGTGGATATTTTGTGTACAGACAAAATATTTAAAATATTCATCAAACCCAGATCTTTGCAATTAAAAAAAAAAACAACCCTTCACTCACCAATTATCTCAATACACAGAACTTATATTATATTGCTTAGTTTTAGCAATATGCAAGTAAGAAAGAATGAGCTAATGTATTTAATCAGAAATAATTTACCTGCTTATCATAGCAAATTATTAAGTACAATAAACACATGAAATCTAAAATTGTCTATGAGTCAAGTACAAATCACAATGGGTTTTTTAATTTGCTTGTATGAGAAAACCTTCTGCAGAATCCTATAAAGAAAAAAATATGTTTAAAAAAAAAAAAAGGAAAACATACACTATATAAAGAAAAGACAATAGCAGCATAACAGCCAGGATTTCCAAGTCTCCATGTACTGAGGAACTCTTTGGAATGATAAATTTTTCAATTATAATTAAAGAGTACAAGTAAATACATGACATGCCCTCACTGGTTAATATATATTGCACGAGGCATTGATTTGACATGACAAATAAAAAAAAAGAAAAAAAACCCATGAATGGAGAAACAGTGTAAGTTTTATATGTTCTCTAAATCATGACAACATTATACAAAGAATGCTTTTTTTCTTAAGAAATTAATTATAAGATAATAAACTTTTACTCCCCAATTTTGCCAAAAGGCACTTGTCTGAGTCTGGAGAAATTATCTAAAACAATTGCATGCTATTGTCTTGAGGGCAATTATATTTTTAAAAAGCCTTCATATACACCAATATACCATAAACTTGTTTGCCACAACTTGTTTGTTTAATGTCTTTTATATAACACCTTTCTATTTGATGAAAGATGCAGAACAAAAGTTGAACAAGCAGCTTAATGTTCTCTAAAGGTAAATACTAAAGCTAAAAGTATGAACATGCTGTCCTTGTCTTAAAGATTCCACACAGGACATATTTGCAGGAAGTGATGTTCGTATGCATATGATTAGCATGGCTGCTTATAACTATATATTTGCATATAAAAAAATATTATCTTTACATTTGTTCTTTTCCTAGACTTTAGTCAAACTATTTCAGCACATCTTAATTGAAAACAGTGTTTAGTGTATTTTACACCTACTCAAAATATCTGATCAAAGACTGAAGTATTTCTTTAGCACATTAACATATTGCACTCTCTAGCAGCTTCTTATCAAAGCACTTTGCAAATCCAGATACATTCCACTTGGTCACATCTCTCTGTAACACTACACGTGAACACTATTCTTGGCAGCCTGGTTACATAACAATTTCCTTGAATTAGTTAAAACTTTTGTATCGAGATCTATTTTGGCACTTAACTGTATAAAATCCTCCAGCTGGCAGGACAAAGCCATACCTCAGCAGAATGCTTTAATGGGTCACCCAGTCACTCAGAGTTATCATCTCCAGAGCACTGGAACACTTGCACTCAATCCAGCCAAATTAAATATTAAAGAAAATCCCTTGTTCATGTTAATCCATGCAGTATGAATAGAAAATTAATACAAATTAGTATTGCAAACACAGAGTATTTTCCTTGGACTTTTTTTTTTTTGTTGCTTAATAAGGCAATTATTTGACATCCTTGAATTTTAATACTCAGAGCTAAGCATACTTCCTCACCCTCATTGTCCTCTTACCAAATGTCCTGAATCATACAGTATTTGGTTAGATGTGATATTTCTTGCCAATAGGACCACTTCTTATTGGAAAATAAGTATGCTTTATTTATTAATGGAATGTTAAGAAGACATGGCTAGCATCTGAAAAAAGGTGACAGCAAAAATTATGACTTTGAGAGTGATATTAATTAAGCAATATTATATCCTCTGAGATCTGTAAGTGGATTTAATAAATATCAGTTCACACACTTAAAAGCACTCTTGACTCCTGTGAATCAGAGTCTGTTTATTACTGTTTGTATTAATGATTTTTGCTTTCAGTCAGGGATTTTGCCACAGGAGAGAAGAAAGTAGAAAGATACTGAGGCAGATTAGCAGCAAGCACTGTTAAAACACAGGTAGGCTAACAAAGAAGATCTGTAAATAGCAGTTAAATAAAGCATAAAAACAATATCCAAAACTAATCAAATAGACAGACCTTTAAAATGACTCTCTTAAACCATCTCCTCTCCTTTTCCTGGGTGGGCCTTGAGGTCCATGTGAAACATAGGGAGAAAGCAGCCAACACTTCACCCTGTACCAAATGATAGAAAACCAACAGAGAAATAAGTTATGCGAAATGGTGTGCAAAGAGCCACACCATAAGCAGGGTAAAAACAAATATCTCTACATTTCCTTTGTGTTGACTTTGTTGTGTTGTATCAAATGAGGACAACATCACCCTTGCAGACATACTGGTGCAACATCAGCATTTCCTTCTCTACCACTTTGGAACTCTGTGGAAGCAGCTCTCCAGTTCTCTACACAGACATTGTCATCCTTTGGTCCTTCCAGATAGGTCTAGAAATTTCCAAGGAAGTAATACAGCAAATATTACACTAGTACATCAAATATTTCAGTCCTCTATTTCTCCTCTTTTAATATTTTTCCATTGATTTTAATTTATATATTGCATACTGGAAGTGTATAGGCCAGGCAGCTTTATTTAATTGGTTCTATGAATCATTTGGCTTTGACTCGAGACCCTTTAAAGACATAACTAAAAGGGAAGAAAAAGAAGTTTCATTATAAAATATGTTACATCTGAAGATGCCTGTTTTCATTGGGCAATTCTCTTTTAAGTCCAGCAGCCAACTTTGCCTCTTGGCACTTGTGGAGATGCCAGGATCAGAGCCCCCACACTGGAAACACTGCCAGTCATTC
Organism: Ceyx melanurus; assembly: GCA_024611195.1. Taxonomy (NCBI): domain Eukaryota; kingdom Metazoa; phylum Chordata; class Aves; order Coraciiformes; family Alcedinidae; genus Ceyx; species Ceyx melanurus. The sequence continues at coordinate 13,949 of JANHGL010008211.1, read as the reverse complement.
CTGAAACCAGTCCCCAGCTTGAATGGGCTGCAGGGCTCCCAAGTCTGCGTTGTACAGCTATTAAAAGTGACTTGGGGACCAGAGTAATACTATCAGGACTGGATTGCTGCTCTCCTCTAATCAGAGGAAATTTTCATAAGTTAGCTAATTGTAAAAACCAAGAAGTGTGAAGATGCAAGTGTACTGAAAGCACCCAATGAGAAAAGCTCTGCACAACAGCTAATTTAATATCCACCAGGTGTAAACCTAAAAAACTCTACATCAGGCATACTAACCCCATAAAGGGGAGACTGCATGTTTACAGGCAGCTGCTCCACTTATTTTCATCTTCCTGTGACACACTTTGTTCTCCCCAGAACGCATTCACATTTAGGAACTAGGAATTTTTTACAATAACCTCAACATAATTTCACAATGAGCTGTATTTGCTATGATCTGCTTTTCTTTATTGCCTCACACTTGTGAAACTAAAAATTTGCAACTGAGAATAAATTAGAACTAAGTCAGGACCACTTTCATTAGCAAGTGTCAGCCCATGCATTAAGGTTTGAAAAGCTGAATCTCAGCATATGCAGATGACACTCTTTCTCATCCTGTGCAAAAATACATCCACCAAAGAGTTTTTCCAATAGGAGGAAGAGACAAATTCCAGTTAATGTGCAATCCTACAAAACACTGAGCAGTCCTGCTTTGATCCAGCAAAGCATTTAAACAGGTGTCTAATGTTATGCACAAGTAATCTCATAGAATCCTGTAACTGAGTCACATGTTTCACATTAAGCATGTGTTTTAGGTCCAGGGTGAGAAGGCTCAGCACCTTGTATGATTAAGTGACTAGTAAGCTGAAGAGGTTGTGGGGGAGTCGTGTCCTTAATTGCTTGCTGACTTAATCAGTGCTTATACCTTACTGAGGTCGTATTTGCTGGTGTGCAATATGAAGGTGACCTTTAATTCCAGAATTAATATAGCTTTAGGATTCCCTTGCCTGTTTGGAATGATACGTTCTTCAATTAACAGTGAAAAAAACAGTATCCAATTTAGTCACAGTTTTGGAAGGTTCAGTGATTAAGTGACATATTTTGTATTCCTGATAAACAATGATTCTCTGGAAGATTATTCTAAAAAGATGATACTCTGTTTTTTCACTGATAGATCCAAATATGTCCTCTCACAAGGATCAAATATATACCAGTAGTCACGAATACGTGTCAAATATCAGAGCGCTGCAATGCAGCAGTTATATGTGGTACTAAGCCTGTAGCAGGCTATAAAACAAAATACCTTCAGGCTGAATTCAAATTAATTGAAGTCAAGGCCTTAAAAAGGCAGTATTTTCTAACAGACCTTACCATATTTATTTATTTTTCTTATGCTAAATTCAGTGGCAAGTTGGGAAATTTAAAGGCAACCAAAAAGATGAAACTCCAGTTGTGACCTTCAGCTGCAGCCTCTGGATGATATGAGTGTGTTGAAATGAAGCTGTATGAACTGAGTGGTCTCATATGCTGTATTTAACTCATATTCATGGCTTTAATTTAATCTGTTCTGCAAGCAGATGTTAACTGCTGTTTCCTGACATAAGCTAATTGTAATTCAACCTATGGAGAGAACTTAAATAAGTTTTTTTGTGAAGAGCCATGGATTGTTTGTATCTAATACAGTGAGTGCATTTTTGCCTTGAAATCCAACTCTGTAGCTGCATCAATGAAAGATACATGTGGCATTTAATTATAATTTACATGTTCATATCTCATAATAGAGACAGGCTAATTTGTAATCAGTGTAGCAATATCTTTGGGGAAAAGAATAGAGCATCTATGTTCATAAGTGTTCACAGGTGGATATCCTGCAGATAATTTTTAATTATTAATTAACATGCACTTTTAGGCAATGGAATCCTAAATCATACTTATATGTGAGACATGTTAATCACAAACCTGATTTTCATAAATTATGGCTATTGCTAAATGTGTGGTATAAAGTATTGTTTAGTATTACCATTATTAAGCTTGTATATGAGACTTATTTTTTTCCCCTTTGAATTTCCACAATAGACAATTTCTTTTTCTGTCTAGAAATGGGTAAACTATAACTTTTTAAGGTCTATGAACTGATGAAGTTCCATAAGCATCTTCATCTCTCTGATCAAGACAGGTAAGATGCAAAGATCTGTAAAGTATTTACCACTCACAGTTAAAAAGAACATTTTAAGTGCAACCCTATGGCCATATAATATAGAATCATCAGTACTTCAGTGGTCTGAGTGCATTTCTGAAGGAGCTCTAGTGGTTTGATATGCATTCTAATTTAAAACAATGAAATTAGAATTTTGGGGAAATATATACTCCCTCCCATGAACAAAACAGGCTCACTACTATATTGCTTTCATGGAAGGAAATTGCCCTCTTTATCTAAAAAGAAAGGTCATAAAACAATTCATCTTTTGCTTGCAGAAAGATTCAGCTATTTAGAGACAGGTAATAATTAGCAAATTATTTACTAACTGCCACAGAGCAATAAGACAATGTAAGTTTGTCAAGGCTGGATGAACGTTAATATAAACTGTTTTAATAGCATTTAGACAATACACTTCTTTCTTCTTTGGAAGGGCACTGCCAACTAATAAGGATGCAGTTAAAGCCTGATTGTTTTGTCAATGCAACACAGTTCCGTGAGCACTGCAAGCAACACAAGTAATAGTTCTCACCAGCTTTTATCACTATCAATAAAGTGAAAGACACAACCTAGATTATATTAAGCTTTCTTTTTTAAAAAAAGAGGATTCCACTGGTTGTTTTTTTTCCCAGATGGTGATGTAACTGCTTTCTAGCACCAACTAAAATGGCCAGCCTTCTTCAATGGTTTACCTTTCCTTTTGTGAAGTCATTCCTGTTCCTAACTCTAATAGTCTATATTAACCATTTTGAGACATGGAATGGCATCTCTCTAGCCTTCTCTAGATTAATATAAAGTTTCAGGAAGACAAAAGGTATTTTCTTTGGACAATCAGATCAGGTTTGCTTTAACTTCTTCAGCTTGCTCCAACATCTTCAAAACTCCCCTGTCACCTGGTTTTTGCCTTAGACTGATAATTCTGCAGTACAGATACACCTTTTTTATCATCCCAGTCTAAATAGAATAAATATATCCCTGTTCTGTAGCACGTTAAACCCTCCTAGATGAAGGATGAGATGCTTATGAGCTCAAGATACTGAGGATAAAATGTCCCACACTGAGGATAAGCTGTGTATTAGGAGTCATTGCTTTACAATGATTCTACAATGTGACAGAAGACAGTTTTAGACTTGGACCTACTGAGTGGGAATACACCAGGCAACATCCAAACAGGGACTACACAATGGAAACAAAGACCAAAGGCAAAAAGATAGTCAAGTCTTAGATCTAAGTTTTTCAAGTAGCTGGCTACAAAGAAAATTCATAGTGCAGGTTCAGTTATATCCAACTTGGTTGTTTTTTTTCCAGTTAACAGCTTGAATATTCAGACTGGCTTCCTATGAAACTTCAGCATGTTGGATGTGGGTCAATGCAGACACATTTCCTGTTATATTTTCCTCATGATGATCAATATCTCTTGTATAATGTATATGTGTTCCTGAAAGCTACACAGAGGCGTTTAAATCTCTTCTAAACCAGGCAAAGTAACTATTACTGGAAAGTACTACAGATGGCTAATTGAACCATGGAAAGCATTATCACACCATTGCTTAATTTAGAGTCCTTTATTTCTCTGAGTTCAAGCTCATTGCATTCATGTTACAATTCTATATGCAATTAAGGCGAGTTTCAAATTAATCCACCTGTGTGAGATTCATTTTGAGCTACACCTCTTGCAGACAGTTGAAAACGATTATTTCTTTACTGGATTATTTTTCTGAGGATTTAGGATTGTAGCTTAGTTGGTAGCACAGAGACCCTAAAGTCAAGACACACGTGCAGCCCTGGCTCTGTGACCTTGAGCAAGTCACACGTGCTCTGTCACATGGAGCTCTGGGGGCTTCATGTTTACTTCTGTGCAAAGGGTAGTGTGGGGGTTAATATTTCTACAGCACTTTTAGTGCTTCAGTTTAAAGCTCAGAGCATTATTACTTAATTATATATATATATATATATATACACACACAGACATATCTTTCCAGTTCATGTCTCAGGTATCCAGCAGAGATTTGTATTTATACAAAGTGTGGTTCTTCTCCAAGAAAACAGATTCTACCAGCTACTTGCTTAAAGTTCTTTTGCACCAGCTTAACTGAATGCTTGAGAGAATGATACTAGATCACCTTCTTAAAATGGCCCGAATAGCAGCAGAAGATTAAGAAATGGTGGGAGCAACTATATTGTGTTACAAGCAAAGTGTGTATGAGCAAAGTGACATTCAGTGACAGATTGAATTGCATTATGATAAACTAAAAATGGCAGAGAGACTCAGTCCTTTGGAATAATAATTCTTGAAGATTTTCCATTTTGATAACCACCTGATTGACAGGGGAGTTTCCAGTAACAAAATGTCTGTGATTTTTAGTGGGGAAAAAAGCTGCCTTGTGATCTAACATGGTTTCACCCTTACGACAATGGCATCGTGATCTGCAGCTCTGCTCATTTTAATTTAAAAACTATCTAATCCTTAAATTTCCAAGCTGTGGCACAACACTCATCATACCAGATCATACAAGATACAGGAGCACAAGCTACCTTTCATCTGGCCAGGATACTTGCAGTGCTACCCTGTAATTAACTTTACTGTGGCTGTAAGATCATGTGTGTTAAAAGATAGTTGGAGTTCCAAGGTTCCCAAGGCCTCAATATTGTCCATTTATGCATCTTGCTTTCCTCCTGGACTAGCATAATGCAGAACCTGAGTGTGTGGGTTACTTTAGTAGCATTTATAGAAACACACATCAGAGAGATGTCTTTTATGCTGTATTAGTATAGATGAAACAAGCAGAAGAACAGAAAATACCCAGGAGCAGACAAAGCTGCTTAGTGGCAGTTTTAGAAGTAGAGAAACAAACACAAGAGAATATAGTCCAAAGAAAGGCTGGAAAGGCAAAAACTTCCCTGAGTTTTTATGTTTGTACTGTAGGATATTTTTCCATATTTTTTTGGCTGGTTTCCTACATGAACAAAAATTTTTGCAAGGTATAATCTCAAGGGTTTTTCTAGTCAAGGTTAAGCAAGTACCAGTTTGTTGATAAAGTATCATTTTATCTGAGTGATGTGTTGAACTGATATGGTGTAAGTGATATGACTGAACTATTAAGCATTAATTTGCACTCTGTATTAAATTTCTAACATGCCTATGTGCGTGCATTTTATGTTGTTGGGTTTTTTTACTTAAAGACATGAACATAATTAAATCTTCACTCAATGTGTTGCAGTTTTAATATATTACAGGATCAATTTCCAGCTTTATATTTCATGCTGAAATGCAGCTTTTTTTTCCTTTCTTTTTTTTTTATTTGGCTTTTTTGAATGAAAGGTGAGAATAAATTTCCTACCTGACTGATATCAATGTAGAAAGGGAAATATTTTTTTTCTCCAGGCATAGTAACATCCAGCTGAGAATGAAATCTACTTTGTTGGTATACCACGAGCTAAGTCAGTCAGTCACAGGCAGCTAGAAACCAGGTCATAGTGGTCTACAGATATCTTGCTGCTGGATCTTACTCTCTCATAGAGAGTGGACATGGACAAAGGTACACATTGCATCAGCAGCAACAGCTGGGTGAAATAAGATTTAACTGCTTATTGGAAGCAGATGGTGGGCTATTATATATAGTCTAAAACTGCCCTGAAGGAACAGGCTTGAGAGATGCAGGCAGGAACTGAAAGCCTTAGTGTAAAGACTTTGTAGGATGAACATGTTGAGGCACTCATTCCTAATGTCTCTCTACCTCTATTATAAACTGTAAGGGCCTTGAGCAGAGGAGAAAGACACAATTTAGAGAAACAGATGGAGTAGTCAGTGAGGCATGGAAATACAGGTGCTATGCAAACAGATGGAGTGAGAGTAGAAAAGGATAGAGGAGTGCTAAGTCTGAGAGTCAGTGTGCATCCTTTCTCTCTATGCACAAAATTCTGCAGGTGGGTAACAGTTCAGTCTTGGAGAGATAGTCAGAAATTGATTACATCACTTTTTTTTTCAGATATCTCACCCCTTCCCACTAGGGACAGTAGTTTCTTCCCTGTGCTACATGCATTAAAACAAGTAGACTTTTCCCTGCATACATCTGCTTTTTTTAGAAAGTTAACCTTGTGGCAAGGCAGAACTAAATTAATCTAACTAAATTAAAGCTCTTATCTCCTTAATATCATGGCAATACCTTTTTCCCAACTCTAGACCACATGAGTTTACAAATCACTGTTAAACACGATGGCAAAGCTGGAATGATCTTGCTTTCAATCCCAAGGCCAATAGTATACTAAAATATGGTGCCAGTAGAGGTGTTCAGGTTGGTTAACCTTCTGATAAACTTAGACTGAAATAATCAGTCTAATCATCAATCCAACATCAACTTCCCATTATCCAGCAAAGCACAATCTCACCATCTGATGCTAATGACATCCATTTTCCCTGTGAAGTCAAAGGACAAAAGATGGCTGTTATTTATCCCCCAAAGAACTGTTTTGATGACTTAGAATTGTCAGGTGATTCTTATATTCAAAGTTACACTATATTTCCTCTCTACCTTTGCTGACACTGTATGGGGAAATATTATGAATGACAACATTCTTTAGTAGAAACTGGCTTTGTGAAACCTTTGTGAAACTGGTTCCATTTTGAGAAATTCTTTCTAGAGCTCCAGAGACATTGAAGTCTGGCTTTGTAATTTCTACTTCACTGACAGCAATGCTTTCATGCAAACCTCAGTTACCACCCTAAACACAAACATTAAACAATGTCAAGTCTTTCCTGGCACATGGTCAGGATGAACATGTGGTCAAAGGTACACAAATATATAGACTGTGATCCCAAAGTAGCAGACAGCTGCTACCAACATAATTTTCTCCATGTTTTTTGGGTCACTCTATATAACCCTTTGCTTGGCTTTAGCTCCTTTACTCAATTTTGTTACCTCAGTTTAGTTAGTTTTAGTTATCACCGATTTACATCAGTGTTCCATCATAAAATCAGAATGATATCACAAAGGTCTGCCAGCTAGCTAAGGAGCAAAGCTGAATGCATATTATATTTTGAAGGCAACAACAAGAGCCTACCATTTTAGTAGATTTATGCAAGTCATGTTGCCCTACTACAATAAGATGTCTCATAAACTATTAGCTTTTGGAACACTGCAGGATAAGGCATACATTAAGCAGATTAAAAACAAATAGGAGGTGGCAAAAGACAATAGCAGCCATTTAAGGAAGGATCACAAGATCTGTTGGACAGAGTCAACACTCTTAATTTGGAATCACTCTTGTGCAGTGTTTGAGCCTGCTGCAGTGATACTCAGAGCAGCAGCAAGGAGAAAGCTGTCACTGACTACCTTGAAAATCAGGGAATAATTCAATGCAAGCAGCCACCAGCACCACAGGGCACTCCTTTCCTGAAGGTTTTTTGACCAAAGAATCTGAAAGACACTTTTATACTGAGATAGTAAAATAACAGGTCCTGACAATCTGCAAAACTATTGGTTTTAAAATTAGAAAATCCTTTTTTGATTAATATATTTCAAGGAAATTTATTCTTTGACTTAAGAAATACATGCAAGAAGTGAAATCTTAGACCAAAAAAAATAGTGTTCAGTATTAAGTGAATCAGAAAATGTTCCTGCAGATAGGAGAAAAGAAACTGTAATATCTAACCTGTTTTTAAAAAATGCCTGATTTTGGATGTTTGTTATTATATGATCCAAGAAGAAAAAAAAAAGTAAACTCACAGGAGAGTAATTGTTCAGAAATTTTTTGCACTCATGGACAAATACACACAGTAAAATGTATATAAAGTCTACTGTCACTAGGAGGACAGATGCCCCCAAGGTCTTGTTGACATTGGCAGCCATACAGGGGCAATCTGTATATAAGGACAACATGTTCTTGAGCAGCTCCTCCTAATGAGGTAGGAGTATTTTAGTTCCTTTAATATCTGTGCCATGAAGTCTTTTTTGCTTATGAACTGAGTACTATGAAATACTTGGAGAACAATACTCAATGATAATAAGTCATCATCATCATACTTGTTAGCAGCTTGATGACATGCCCTGAACTAGATCACTAGATCCCTGGAATCTTCCTATCCATGTAATATAAAATAGATGGGTTTTTTTTCTCCATGCAACTGGAGACAACACAGCTTAATAAAAGCCTCAAAACAGCGTGTACCATAAGCATTTTAACATTTCCCATGAGCATGAAATTATAAAGGAGAAATCATATAGACTGATTGAACCTGTCCTCATTCTGATATATTTCCAGATTGAACACTGCAATCTTCTAGCCATAGTTTTAAGAACACAACAGTTTTCTGGCCATATGAACTCATGAAATGTGAAATGCTGACATGGAAGATGCTGTTTCCTACTTATTGCAGTAATTTCAGTTAAAATAAGAAGTGTCTTTTTCTTTTAAAAAACATAATTTAATACTTACCTTATGGCCTCTAAGTGTGTACAAGGATATAGGTACAGATTTCTTCCTAGAATCTTGACTGAAGAGATGCAGTTAAGATACCTATACAATTAGTATATCTAGATATGTTATTCCATTTGTAGTATTAAGGGACTGGGATGTTCTAATCAGGATCAGTCTCATTAAACTGAATGCTATGAATGTAATGATTTGTAACTACCATCCATATGAAAACCTCTCTATTTTGCATCTCCTTTTCTTATTACAAGGTTACTTAATAAAGAGGATACCTTGAAAATAATGCTTGTTGGACTGTGTGTAATGTTTTCTATTATGTTTGTTATTGTGGCACCTCAGTCTTTCAGAAACAGTTAAAGTACAGGCTCTAATTTGTCTGCAGTGTTTGTAGTCATTTATATACCAACATGTCTAAAATGAACCTGATATGGAAGCATTATTTTCACTAGTGGAAATAAAAGCGGCACTTGAAAAGGTAATTCTGCTTCATCTGTCCTTCTAAATAATTAATTGAATAAGGAAGAATAACTATCCTCATTGTACAGACCACGAAGTCAGCAAGAGAGATGATGTTAAATGTCCAAAACCTCCCTGGAAGGCAAGACAAAAAACAGAAACAAATGAGCCTAAATACAATTGCAATGCCTGTGGAATTCTGCTCAGAGTCTAGAGACTGGAGATCAGGTGCAGAAGGAATAGACTAGCAGGAGTATACTTGGCCCACAAGTTTCTGGACCTCAATTCCACCTAACATACATACTGTAGTAATGCAGTGGGTCTTCTGTGTTTTGGCACCAAAACAGGATGTGGAGACCTTAGGGCAGCCTTTTATTGTTCAAGCATCCTGTTCAGACCTGTGAAAGTGCAGCTCAATTATGAGTGTATTGATGGAGACTGGTTTTTTTGCTAATTTTACTTGCTAATAACCGTGAAGACAATGGTCATCTTTCAGCAGTACAGAGTAAAACCTGGCATACTTTTTAATAACGTGCAGCAGAATCAGAACAGCTGTATCAAGGTTGTCCTTTCCACAACTCATAAATCAGGTATTCATGTTTTCTTAATCATGTAAGTTTTGACTGTAATTTTATTCATTTTTAGAGGTTGTTTCCTTATCAATACCTATTGCATCCAGTTCAAAACTTTACTATGTAATATTTGAAGACAATTCTTCTGTATGTGTCTTCTTCCACATAATAATAATAAATAGAGGTTTAGTTCAGTCCTTCAACACTATTTCTGAATGAACAGGAGAGCTCCCATTGGAATAATCCATGTTAACACTACAATGACTTAAACTGTGTTATTCCTATGCTTCTTGGAATTAAGAGAGGCATTACCTTGTGCTCAGGGCAATCATATGGGTAAGAAGGTGAACTAGGTATTTCAAATTACGTGACAAGAATAGGCTTCACCGAAATGAGAAATGCCAGAGTTATACAAGGCAGATCATAGATGTCATGTTTATTTTGTGCTTCAGGCTCATTAGCTCTAATTAGCTGTCAAACCAATTAGCCTGAACAGACATGCCAAGATCTCCCATGTAAGAACAGCTGAGGCACCTGAGCCAGGGACTGGGGAACTCCATGTCCACCCAGTGCTGCCAGTCCCTTTCGCCTCCTTAGTGCAGCAGCCAGATCAAGAACCTCAACACCTGTTTCTGCAGGTGGATGAGAACAGGATAGAGCATATGACAACTTAAACTTCATGTAATACAGAAAAAACCCTTGCTGAATTAGCCTGGAGAAGGGCAGGCTCTGGGGAGATCTTATACAGGCCTTCCAGCGTCTGAAGGGGGCCTACGAGAAAACTGGGGAGGGACTTTCTACAAGGGCTTGTAGTGACAGGCCAAGGGGTAATGGCTTCAAAGTGAAGAGGGCAGATTTAGAGTAGAAATAATAAAGAAATTCTTCACTCTGACAGTGCTCTGAGACACTGGAACAGATTGCTCAGGGGAGTTGTAGATTCCCCCTCCCTGGAAGTGTTCCAGACCAGGTTTGTGCAACCTGACCTAGTGGGAGGTGTACCTGACATGACAGGTTAGAACCAGATGATCTTTAAGGTCTCTTCTAACCCAAAGCATTCTATGACACATTGCATTTCCTTTTATTACCTCCTATTTATTGCAAAATATCCCTATCACTTCAGAGAAGGGACAGAATTTGCCCTGCATTTATTCTTCATCTGAGAACCAGCACATGGTTTATGTTTCCCTTAAACCCTCAAAACAAGGATTAAGTGTGACTTGACTGCTGTTGGCCCAGCTGGTTCTTTTACAGAGGTGTGAAATTCATCTGGTCTGATCATAGCAAAAATATTTTAGTCCCCTTTTCCAAATGTTATTAAAACTAACTTCTGCAAAGGGAACCTTTTGCAGGAACAGCTGCAGTAGCAGTAGGTGGGGGGGACAAGAGGAGAATCCTTGACTTTTAGAAGCTATTTTAACCTCTTCTGAGGCTTAGAACTGTTTTAGGGTGATTGTGTTTGTTCAAATTTTAAAGCTTCTATGTTTTTTCTCCTTTCTTAGATTTTTTTTTTAATTTATATATATATTATTTCATTTATATTCCCATTCTTGAAAAGCTAAGATCTAAAATTAAAATTATTAACTCTCTACTATATGTTAAGTATAACATCTTTCTAAATAAGTCTTGTATGCAGTTATTTATCATATTAGAATCAGCTAGTCATATCATTGCAGGGTATGAGCATACAAATATGGGGGTTTTTAGACAACATTTGTTTATTCCCTAAAGCTAAGAAGTTGGAGGCTAGGTCTTGAGGTTCTCATTTAATATTTCAGGTAAAATCAAAATAGTAACATAGATATCTGAGAAGAAATAACCACCTAAAGCCAACTCAAGGGGAAGTTGCTATGACAATGGCTTCTGAAAAGAGTAAAAAATAAAAGACACATTTGCTTATCAGGAGGAAGGTATGACACAGGAGCTGAGGTCATTCTGAAATTAGACCCCCTAAATCAAAGCTTGCAATCAGTTTCCCTGCACTAAAGCTTTCAGTAAAGCTCTAACAGATCTTTTGTGAATCCAAGCCTCACTGTGACCCCCAACATCTGTAGAGAAGTATGAAAAATATTCTCTTGCTCACAGCTGGAAAATAATGAGACAACTTGGTAACCTACACAGAATGACAGGATCAAGCACAATCTAAGCACTGAAGAACACCTATTCTCAACTCTATTTATAGATACCCAATTTGACATCTTTCTATGGGATGCATTAGCATATTTTTTACAATGTAGAAGTACACACACGCTGTTCTGCACCCCTCACTGAAGCAAGTCACCTTTCCACAGCTCCTCTAACATCTCACCAGCATGACATGCCTGGTATGCATCACTCTGAACATGTGAGTTGATTATTGCCACAGTGCACTATTTCCCTTGGAGGAGAATTCCCATGATGAGCTTTGTCCACAGAGCCTGTTCTGTGCTAGTTAAGAGACAGCTGCTACAGCAGATGACAAAATCTGAAAGCAAATTGAGACAAGCGTGGCTTTGATATGTGGAACTGCTGTTTTAGAAATGCCAAGAGGTTTACATTACAGCATGGCTGGAGAGATGGAGCTCCTACGAGACTTCAAGATCTGCATTTGGCACACACAGCCCATACTAATTCAAAGAGACACAGTCGGGAGGAAGAGGTAGTTTGGATGTACAACACACACATCTAGGGATTAATGAAAGTAAGTTGAGTCACCAAAAATTCACTTTGTGAAGGTAAGCGACGGTGCTGTCTTAGGCACCATCTGAAATAGAACAGACTATAGGTTTAACATTAAAGATGACCATAAAGTTTCCCAGAGTGACTTCGGATGCCAAATCAGAGACACTGTTAGAGAGAACTGCTCCTCTAGTAAAATTTCCTGAAATTAGTTCAAGGAGTCTTCTACTAAATAACCAAAGTAAGAAGCAGCTCGTTTGAGTTGTCATTTATAAATTTCTTCACTTTCATCATTACTGATTTGTGCATGTTCTTTCTGAGGTAAAGAGAAGTCAACACCTTTCTACTAGAAAGAATATCCAGCTGAGGCACTGGGCCATGGCACATTCCCTACAGGCAAGAGCTTCTGTCTGCTTCAGCCATGCAGAATTCAATTCTGTAGTAATAGCTATAAAGATAGTAATATATTTTAGCTGATTGAGTTAAAAAAAACCCAACTTCTGAAATGACAACATATTATTCCAAGAAAGTGAGAGTATCAGATGACAGCCTGTCTACTGAAAAATATACTTATGTAATGAAAGACAATATATTCTACCACATAAAATCAATTTTTAACGATTATTAAAATATGATGCAGTATTTTTTAACAATTGTTATGCTTATGCTTAGTTTGGCATCAAATCATTGTTGCAATTTATCTTTAAATTTTGATACAGAAGCTCAAATTCATTATATTATAAAATTAAATACCAATATACTTTGAATATGTCATTAAATAATTAGAAATTATATTAATCTACTGACAGTTTCTCACCATCAACACTATTTTTTACCACCTTTTGAAGAAAGCTGAAAAGGCACATGGCAAATGCTCATCTCTGTACCAAGTACCTTCTAATGACTGTTACCTTCTAATAATTTTTTAAAACCAAAAAAAAAAACCTTCAAACAATTATTTTTTAGACTTTTTAATAAGAAAACATAGTAATTTCTATTGTAACTTCTATAGGCTAGTGGATTTTGACAGTAAATTTCTTGTCCCATACCTTTTGCTCAGCTAAAAATTAATATACTGATAAGGCAGAAGTTTTGAATATTTCTAACAAGATTTTTTTTTTTCATCTGAGGAAAAAAATACTTATTTGAAAAGGTTATATTTTTCTGTGTGGTTCCCTATGCTTCAACACTAATATTTTGAATAGCTATTTGTCATTATGCATTTGAACCAGATTAATGTCTCCAAGTCTTTACTAAGTACACACTAGTATCAAGATATCTATCTATACTATCACACTAGTATCTTGAATTCGGAAAGAAAAAAAAAATCTTATTATATTTTGCTCTTATTTTTTAGGAAAAAACAGTAACAAAAACACACCAAAAAAACCCCCCAAAACAAAACAAAACACCAAAGCCAAACAAACCCCACAGTTATCAATTGGCTGAATTTTACAATATACATAATTTTTCTATCCTGAATAGTCTTTACATTGAATTTTTTTTTCCTAGAAACATGTCAGCATCTCCCTCTGAAAACAAGTCTAGTCCAACTCCAGGAGCACTATTTAAAAAAAAAAAAATCCCCATATAACTTCATTCACATGAATTCAATACCATGAGCTCTGATATTAGTCAAATGCAGCAGTCAATTTTAAT
>JANHGL010008209.1:0-10015 GCA_024611195.1 Ceyx melanurus | reverse complement strand
TATATAGTATATAATATGGGGGAAGGATCAGTATTGTGGTAGAGAACAGATCTTTGCCTAGAAAAATTAGCAGAATTCATGGTCTTAAACCTGTCCTCCTTTTGCAGATTGACCCATGTCCTTAACCCAACCCAAACACAACCTCAGTTTGCACTTCTGCAATGCAGTAGCAGATGTGGGTTCTCATGTCATCTGGATTTCATATTCTGTGGTGCCGTATTTCAGGGTGTGGATGGATCCTGCCAAAGCAAAACTGGCTGGGCCTTATCTTGTGCAGGTGATGGAGTCACCGCATGGCACATGACTTCTTGTCAGGCCAGGCGGGTTGTTGGATGTCCATGGGTGATGGGTTTGTTGTGTTCAGGATTTCTTTCCCTGGGATGTATGTTTATGGTGCTGCTTTGCCATGCTGTGCTCCGTGTCTGAACCTGCCCTTGGCCTGGGGAGCACTTCCTAGGACAAATGACATCATTTTGTCAAAGCCAGGAAGAAAAGAACAAGATCTGACATGAAAACATGCTCTACCTTGCTCTCCAAGACAAGGGCAATGCCAGGAAAAGGTTGGGAGCTGACCTTTGTGTCTGCAGTGACTCAAAACAAAGCCCACTCTGTTCAGGCACTGCTTGGTGGCCAAGGAAAGATCAAGGCAGAGATTACTTTTCAGTTGAGGACACTGATTAGATGATACTGATAGCCAGGAACAAGCTAGCTCTGAGTGATATTACTTAATTAACTTACCCTTTGTGAATGGATGGTACAGAATCTTGTGGCAGATGCAGACTGAAGTAAAACACAAAATGGTATTGGCCAATACTGTCTGGGTTTGCTTCTGGAGATTCAAATCTTGATGCAATTGTAGGTATTTGTGGGAGATGCGTAGCCTGCAGGCATAGGAGCTGGAGCAAGCAGAACTCCTGGAAGCATGTCACCTTGGTAGCAGATGCTGTCTAGGAAAACCACCTCCAGTTGAAGGGCTATATCCTTGCCTTGCTCAGAATATTCTGGCTTGGCATGTAATTGAAGACCGTAGATCTGTGCTGACTCCTGATGTCTGAGATGTGGGATCCAAGAGACCCAAAAGCATCCAGTTTCCTAACAAAGAAGAGCTTGGTGCAGTGAGGAGACCCATCTGTGACCCACACAGTCACTTTCCCAGCACTGTGCCGCACAGCATGTCTGCAGGCTGGCAGGGTTGGGTTTCTTTGTGTGATGTGGGCATATACTTTTGTACAAAAAGAGCCTGTAGGAGAGTTTATGTACCCACATCAGTGGGGTGTCTTCCTGCATATCTGAGATGGAGAGGGCACGAATCCCAGGGAAGCCATAGAGAGGGTCTTTCCCTGGAACAGGACAGGAGAGGTAGCAAATGCTTTTCTGGTGGGAAAAGACCAAAGCTTTGGCTGCTTCTGTCATCTTTCCAGAGTGAAATCATTGGCCAGATGTCTAATGCCTACACTAATGCTGTTCTGGGCACAAAATGTCACCCATCATTAGAAAACGCTTGTCTTGTGACACATGATAGGGCTCGAACCACTGCGGATGAGTGCCTTGGCCTTATGGTAGGTCTGTGAGCAAGATCCCAGGTAACACCAGCTGTCCAAATCTGTGATTTGTGTTTGCTAAGTAATTTCTTCCACTCTTCATCTGCATGGAAAGTTCATTTAAAATAAAATAATCTTCAGGAAATGGTGAAGACTTGCAGTGGAAAAGCAGGTAAAGGGTTAGAAGCTCTTCAGGTGTAAAAAGGTGAGTAATAGCTTCTTATCTCATTGGAGATCAGACTAAATTCTTGTCTCCATTCCTCTGAGTTGCAGTGTGTTGGTCATGAAAAGGTTATCTTGTCAGCTGCAGACCTCCTAGACACTGATGTGGAGGTTGACATGTGCTTGCCTGATGGACACATATAAGTTCACAGGCTGAGGATGAGTGTATCCAACTGCAAACCATGTCAAAACACTCAAAG
The DNA here is from genome assembly GCA_024611195.1 of Ceyx melanurus. Classification (NCBI taxonomy): domain Eukaryota; kingdom Metazoa; phylum Chordata; class Aves; order Coraciiformes; family Alcedinidae; genus Ceyx; species Ceyx melanurus. The sequence goes on along the minus strand of JANHGL010008209.1, from coordinate 8,052 downwards.
TGATCAAATGCTGACAGCACTTTCAGTGAAGAACAGCAGATTCCCACTGCCTCGGGCCCTCTGAGCTGCTGCTTCAGAAGGGAGATCAGATTTCTCATCTGATGACCCTGAGAACAGGAGGCTCATTCAGAGAGATGCTTGGTGGGTTGAATCATGGTCTCTGGGCAGAGTAAATCTGTAGTAGGAGGCAGATCCTGTGGCACAGAGATTGGGAGCTGGTGGTGAACTCCAGCATTGCCCTTAGGGTCCTTATCAACTTGGTGGTTTCAAGTGGGATAAAGAGCTAACAACCCTTTTCTGACCAATCTTATTTAGGACTCTTAAAGCCCAAACAAGATTAGTGTTCTGGAGAGCTGAGCTTTGGTATCTCGGATCAGTGCTCTGAAACTGGCTGTCTCCCAGCAGCTCTGGCTTTCCTCTTGCCTCTCTTCCTTGTGGTACAGATGCAATAATATCTGCTTTGGAGAGGAGGGGCTGTGAAGGGAGGTATCCATGGAGCCTTGGGCTTCTCTGTGCTTTCCCAAGAGCATCTGTGAGGAAGTGAGTCTGTGCTCAAAACAAGCTCAAAATAACGTGAGCATGGAGGGCCCTGAGGCTGTGCACAGAGTGAGGAGGAGATGGGAAACCGTGAGCAACCACACATTTGCTGAATGAGGTAGGGACTGTATGGAAAATATAGCATGAGATCATGGAACTAGAGATGTAGTGTAATGCCTGTGCCTTGGGTGGCTGATTATGTTGTCCTGACAACCTTGAGCTGGTGTCCCAGGGTTGGAGGGTTTGGCTCTGCAGCTGAATGCATGTAGGTATTTGGGAAGTAACTGGAGAGCCCCTGAGGAGTTCATGAAGAGGAGACTGGTGAAACTCTTCCAAAAGGATTAGCTGGAGCCTGCCAGAAGCTATAACTGACTGTTGGCTGCTCTGTCTCCTCTTGGAGTAGGTGGAGGAGTGAGGAAGGAGCGGTGACATCCCAGTGCTGCCAGCAGAAGATCTAGGACACATTAAAGCCTCATTCTATGGGGCAAAGACTGCCATTGCAGGGATCCCTTTGACAAAGGCTGTGGTGAGATAGTTGGAGATAGGGTGAGGAGCTGAGTCAGGATACAGTGGTTAAAGGACAATAGCAAATGTTTCAGAGCAGTTCATCTTAAAAAGAGGATGTTTGCTGCTGGTGGGACCAAAGTGGTTGGATAAGATGAGACAGTCACTTCCCTACTAAGACAAAAGGAGCTGCCCCACTGCTGGTGACTAGGAGGTTGAAGGAGAGAGACTGAACTACCTGAAAGCCTGTTTTGATCCTCAAATTTAAGGTATGAGAAATGTGTCCAATTCTTGGCATCAGCTGGTTGATCATGACCAGGCTTCTACAGCCAGTAGCAGGAAAGGAGAATAGCACTGCTGGTGTTTGACCAGTGGCTTTCCCATGTCAAGATGGGTTATTAGTGAGTGTGAGAGAGGAAAGGGACCCTGAATCCACGGAAAAGCATTAGTGAGTCTTTAGCAAGAAGTTAGACCCATGAAGATGTCCAAAGGCAGACACCATCGTCAAAGGCATTGCAATGTGTTGGGTGGCAGTGGTGGGACTCATAGCCCATGCCATGCCCCAAAAATGGTTGTGCAAACAGATATGTTTTGCATCTTTCCCAAGCTTTACAGTTCCCATCAATTAGAGGCTAATCACTTCCTTCAGAAAGCTTTTAAGTGCAAGCAAGCTTATTTAAAATGATGAAATTGCCTCCTAATTGATTATTCCTGCAGTTTAACAGCTGTTTCCCTGACTTGCTTATTTTTTTTACTTTCCTTGAAATAAAAATCTGGTGTTGATGTAACCAGCTCACCTCCAGCCAGGAGCTCATGAGGAGCTGACAAATGTTTGTGACAGCGCTGGCTTTTGTGAAGGGATTGACAGAAGCGCCTGGTGGAGAGGGTATTAGCCAGGGCTGGATCTGGCAGGGAAGAGCTTCCCCATGAAATATGAATAAGCAGTGATGCTGTGTTTTCAGTCCTCCCCACGATGGCCTCAGAGCTGAGGTGTGTTGGGGTAGGAGGAAGAGTCTTGTTTCATCCCACAGCCCTGGGCCACCCGAGCTTAGGTGCTGCCTGACCGCATGCACCCGGCGAGCCCCTCGTGATAGCATCAGGGTCAGTACAGTAGGTTCTTTGTGGCTGGGGGGATCTGGTTACTTGGGAGTAACTCTGCTCCTGGGGAAAATGATGGCAATGTGCTGGGGGGAGCAGGTCTTGGAAAGAAATGACAATGCGAGTTTGTGAATTCTCCTGGGATTGTTTCAAGGTGCTTCCTAAGGAAGAAGTCAGTGGGTTCCCTGCATGCAAGAGCTTTATAGCAGATTACCTGGTCTGCATCTGCCTGCTCTTGCTGGCATTCTTAATATTGTGTTGAGTTTGCTGTGCCATAGCACAGCCCTCACCCACTCAGGACATGTACTAACTCTAAAGCTGCTATTACAGGTCCCAATCTGCTGGTGGTGACCGCTTTCTAACCTGTACTGTCACCTTCTAGCAAAAATAGTTTTGGAGGCTGTTGTCTAATTTCTGCCAATTTTCTAAGTTTTCTGTGGGTCTTGAATAAAGAGATGTTGAAGATTTCTGTCCCTTACTTCTCTGTGCGGAGACTTTGATATGAACACAAGGGAAGTACATTCAAGCTGTGCCAGGGGATGTTTTGCTTGTATATTAGGAAGAACTTATTTGCTGAGTGGGTTATCAGGCATTGGAATGGGTTGCCCAGGGCAGTGGTGGAGTCCCCATCCCTGGAGGTGTTTAAGAGCCCATTAGATAGGGTGCTTAGGGTTACGGTTTAATGGGTAGACTTGGTAGTGTTAGATTGATGACTAGACTAGATGATAGTACAGGCCTTTTCCAATCTAGACATTGTTATGATTGTCATGTCTGCAACTGAGTTGTGAGGCAGGGGTTGTGACCACCCACCAAAGGGATGCACAAAGCCCTGGGAGATAAGGATTCCCAGTAGTTTGGTTGATATTGAGTCCTTCTGGCCAGCAAGTTTTTCTGCTTGAAGAACCCCATGAGTTTTGCTCAGCTGAGCCAAGACTTCAGAGTATACTTGATATGCTGGAGTTCTGGAGGAGATGAGTTACTGCTACTGGTTTGGGTGGGTTTTTTTCTCCTCTGTTGGGCAATATGGCCAAAATGGTTAAAGGATGTGCTGTTATTTAATGACCTCTGATCCAGGTGGCTGGTGTCTTGTCCGGGTTGTAAGAGAAAGTCCTTTACTTTTTTTTCCTAGCTAAAGGTCTTGCTCTCCACTTCTTCTTTGACGAGCAAGCTCTAGTGAATGTGAGGCTGAAAGAGCTCTCTGAAGGCTCTCATTATGATTTTAAGTGGGTAAACTGTTTTTTTTTCTGTGTAGATATCTTGATTCACTCCAGTAACTGCATTCCTGGTGGGGCTTTCTGTTGCATGGGATGCTTCACCAAGGGAGCAGAACCCTTAGGTAGAATGTAAAAGTTGTGGGATGTCCATGGGAAGTAGAGCAGTGAAATACAGAGATGGTGATGAAAATTTGCCATCTGCTCCAGGGCAAACTGACCGCAGGGAATATTCAAGAGCGGTGACAATACACACAAAAGTTCCGCAATGTTTGCTGTCCTGCTGGTGCAGAAATCCATTGGTGTGGCATCTCAGCTGCTGGTCCCAAAGAAAACCTACAGTGCACCTAGAAGACTCACCAGAAAAACTGTCTTTCAGTGCTGGGCAGGTTATAGTCCTACTATTCTGAGCTGTGATACATACTGGTGGGTAAATGGTGTGCCACTTACGCAGCAGGCGTGCTGTTCTGGGAGATACCCTCCAAGAAGCTTTTCCTAGGAGGGTGCACCTGGTTGTCCTATCTGTTAACAACCATGGACTGGAGGACACAAAATACTGCTCTTGACACACCACCTGCATGACACAGCCCCAAATGAGGGCTGTGTGATAACTAACTGATAAAAATGTCCTCAAAATGGCAGTGATGTACAGACTCAGCCAAGCTTCCCTCGTGGGGTGAGTGGATCCAGTTTCAGTGCTAATGGGTTTCCCAGGATTTGCAGATGTGAATTATTTGCATTCTTGACTCCAAGGTGAGCGCAGGTGCATCAGATGGTCTCTGGGAGCATCCCCCTGGTGTGCTGATCCCCACCTCCTGGGGTGCAGGCAGCCAGGCGAGTGCACAGAGCTGCTATTGTGTGTGGCTGTCCGTGCACCAGCTGCCCAGGGGACAGCCCATCAGGTGCTCAGGGTGTTGCTGTCTGGGCATTGCTGTTTTCTAAAGGTGTTTCTCCTTTTTCTCCTCCAGCAGAGAAGCTGTTTACGAAGTCAAACCCTGAGCTGACCCTGGGGCTTTTGGTCAGAGGTCCAAGGAAAGCAGCCTTTGCTTAAAACCACCCTCCTTGCATTTGCTTAAATTCAAGGACTATTTAACACACTTCAGCTTCTTATAAAGTTTCTGTCAAGACGGATTAGCAGCATGCTGACAGATTGCTATTACAGCCCCAGTGAACTTTTAATACCTGCCAGTAAGTTCTGAGAGTCCCTTAAATCCTCCTGTGGATGCTTGGGTTGAGGAGCAACGGCTGCTGCTGCTGAGCCTGGTAATACAGTGTACTTCAACCTCTCTCTGAACTGTCAGCATTAAGAAATGACCTCTAGGGATAGCTGACATTGTTCCCCAAGGCCTCAGAACAACTTTCTCAATGCCAATTGCACTCTTTCTCCCCAGGGGGTGAGGTGCTGCTGAGAGGGGCCTTGGGACTGGAGGTCCTCCAGCAGGCTTTAGGAACAGGAGGAGCAGCAACAGCATGTCTTGGCTCCTGCCTATACAGGGGAGAGTAATGGGGAGTGAGCAGAAGCCAAGGTGATCTGGGGGGGACCTGTTGTGTAGTCTGCTATCTAGGGTCAGGGCATTGTTCAAATGAGACAAGCTGTTAGATGCCCTTCAAACAGGCTTAGTTTGATCTAGTGAAGTCATGGCCTGCAGTCCAGACACCCTAGTAAGGGTCAGCAAGCTGGTGGTCTGGGCTAGATATGATGTTTATATATTTTTTTTTTTTCCTTATACTGAATTTTACATCTTTTTATTTCAATTTTGATGAACCTTTTCCTGCTGCTGTCACCAAAACAGAAACAGCATCGGTATAGAGGTGAGTCAAGGAATAACTGTCAAATGTCCATGTGGTGAAGTGGCTGCCCTGTAAAGGGGGTGGTACATGATAGTGTGTGGGCAAATGTATGGTGGTACACCTCAAACAGCTTCTTTCCAAGGTCCCTGAGTCATTGATGGGTATCAGAGCACCTCTCATTCCTTTCCTCCCACAGCTGTTTTTGTCACCTTTGGAATCCCCAGTTTCTAGAAATGTGGTATGTGCAGGAAGATCTGTTACACTGGATTACTTTCAGTTATGGGGTAAAAACTCAAAAGCACCTTTGCCAAACTCCCTAAATTCAAAAACCCCAAGTCACCCAATACTTAATTGAGAGCACATGAGTTTTTTTATATTTGCTTAGGACAAAAACTGGAAATGGCTTTTGGCCAGCATCTTTCTGACTGTATCTGAATACTTTCTGCTCTTTAGGCTTTGCTTACTGGGATGCATATTCTCCCAGTAGGCAACTTGCATCTGGAGTCTTATTAGCCTATTGAAATTCCATCTTTCTCCTGTGTAGTATTGGACAAGTTTGTGTAGCTTGGCAGAGATACAGTTGTTCAACAAGAGGCTGCAGCTGAGCAAGATGTCTTGTCTTGGCATGGCCAACACATCATGGCTGGTATTTTGGCCTCCTGCCTGTAGGACATGCTTCAAGGTACCCAGCAATGGCTGTGGAATTGGATGCTGTGCACTCTGCTGCTGTGAGTATATCAAGGTGGTGTTTGGTGGAGCTTCAAGGGAGTGTTTACAGCTGCCATAGGAACTCTAGCCAAAAATAGACCTCTGCTTGAGGCTGCATGTGTGGTTGGCAGGAGCTAGGACATAAAGGTCTCTGTAGCAAATGTATGGTAGATGCAGATACAAGAAGAGCCCCTTACCAATGGAGAAGAATTTGGGGTTCTAATGAAGCCAGAATAGGCCCAATTTTGCTGCTTCCTGTAGAGAGCTTGAGTATGAGAAGGAAGGAGAGTGAGACCTTTATTTCCTGGTGGCTGTCCCAACCCTGCCTTGCTTGAACTGGATTAACTTGGACAGCTGCTCTTTAAGCATCTTTGAATTTTTTTTTAATTTTTTTTTTTTTTTTTTGTACAGAAAAATGCTTTTTGAAAAGCTGGGCTGTTATCCCTCCAATAGCAAAACCCAAACCCAGAAGAGAGAAAGGGGTGAGGGGAGGGAGCATGAGAAAGGGGCCTTTGAAGTGAGCTGCCCAAATGAAACGTGTGACATCAGAGAGATGTCAGATAGCTAGCAGAACAAGGCTGCCTTTGAGCCTGCCTTGGGCCTGGCCAGGACCCACTTTACACCCCACCTCCTGAAGTCTGAGATGAAAGATGCCTCAGGCAGCCTGCCTGACCCCATTGCCTCTGCTATCTCCACTTGATTGCACAGTGTTTTGCTCCAAACAATTCTTCACTGTCTGGGCCGCACAGGTGAATCTCCCCTCTTGGCTCACAAGCGGGGATGCCACGCATAGCAGCACTGCTTTGTTGCAGTTGCTCACCTGCTTGTGGGGTGGCTTTCTTAGGACAGGCATTGTTCAACAGCAGGGCACAGAGGAGGGGTAGAAAGGATGGGACAGGACTGGGAAGCTCTGCTGCAAGGAAAGGTCTGGGGTGGGGGTAGATATGGAGCCAGGGAGCATCCTTAGGGATGGGTGCATGGGGTGAATATGGAGTCAAAGAGCACCCTTGGCCAGCAGATTGGTGAGCCCAGCAGCTTGTGTTGGAAGTTCCAAAAAAGCATCCAGGCTGAAATTGAAGTTAAGCTGTTTCTCCATTTGTTATTGGATTCAACCTGCTGATGTGTCTAAGGCATTCTGATTTCCCCTGCTTAGGGCTCCTGCTTTCAAAAAATCGTGGTGGAGGGAGAACATCTGTATACATGTCTATACTAAGAAGAAAATACACATTGAGAAGCTGCAGTGTCTTGAGAGATATATGATGGATTTATATAAAGTGAGATGTGGGAAAATGACTGCAAATAAAACACGCACCCAGCAGGCTAAGAGAGCAATGGGGCTCTGAGGAACTGGACAGATTTGCAAAGGGACATGTTGGTGGGTCACCTGTTTGGGACTGGGGGTCCTCTAATAAGTCTCAAAACTGGTCTCATGGAAAGGAGGATTGGAGAGACACAGGTAACAAAGATTGTATGTGTTTGGATGAGATGTCAGAGTTCCCCTCAGAGGAGCTGGGACTGTAAACTGTGTGGGCCTTAGCTGTTTCTCTGTCCTCAGTTTCTTTGAAGCTGGGATATACTTGCCTGATGTGATCCATAAAACCAATCTTCATTTATGCTGCTTTAACAGCAGTTTACATTTGCCATCCTCTCACTGACTGTGGAGTTCTTTCCTGGAGAAAAATCAGTCCAGATCTCAAACAAGAGGCCCTAAACCATAGGCCAGGACACAACCAGTATTGACATAATCAGGGCTAGAGTAGACTCCTAACTGGCTCATTTCTGAGCATGTTCCAGCAGTGTAAAGGCCAGGTGGTACCTGTCTGCCATGCACCCACTAATTGATTTTCCACTACTCCTCTCATGGTAGATGTGGATGTATGTAGATGGGGGTGTATGTGGGTAGATGTGGGCAGATTGTGGGTGACTTCAATCTGCCAGATATTTGCTGGAAGTTGAATACAGCAATGAGAAAGCAGTCCAGGAGGTTCCTGGAGTGTGTGGAAGATAACTTTCTGATGCAGCTGATGAGGGCGCCAACCAGAGAAGGCTCCCTGCTGGACCTGCTGTTTACCAACAGAGAGGGACTTGTGGATGGAATAAAGGTTGGAGGATGTCTTGGGCACAGCGACCATGAAATAATAGAATTTTCAGTTCTAGAGGTGGTAAGGAGGGGGGCCAGCAGAACTGCTGCCTTGGACTTCCA
>JANHGL010008206.1:30404-44552 GCA_024611195.1 Ceyx melanurus | reverse complement strand
GCAGGCGGCGGGGGAAGGAAGAAGGCGAGGCGGGGAGACCAACCCGCCGGCGCGGTCCCGGGACTCTGCAATGATTAATTCGGTGCCCCGCCGAGGAGGGAAGCGGCGCTCGCCCTGCCCTCGGCTCGGCTCCCGTTCCGGCGGCGGGGGCGGCGAAGAGGAGCCCCGGGGACGGCCCCCGAGCAGCGCGGCCGCGGAGCCGCAGCGCCTCCGCCGGTCTGCGCCGCAATTTCCGCGCTCGGCTGCGCACCGGAGCCGTTCCCGCGGGCAGGACGGGACGGGTCTGCCCTGCCCAGCCCGGCGTGGCTCGCCGGGGCACACCGCCCCTCACCGCGGCCTCTGGACAGGCGCGGGCGCGGCTTCACCCGGCCCCGCGACGGCTCCTCTCCCTCCTTCCCAGCCCGCAGCTGGGCGGAATTCCGCAGGAAAAGCCGCTCCTTTTCGCTGTGCGCTGATGAGGTCCGGGCTCAGGGCTTCCTCCAGCCGGGCCAGGTGTTGGGGTCTGTCCCACCCGGTAACCGCGCACCCCTCACCTCGTGCCCGGGGGCACCACACGCCCACTCCTCACTGAGCGGGAGAGCTTGTTCCCACCTTCCTCTGCCCTACATCTCCCCGTAATTCACCACAACCAAGAAACAGCAGTTCGGTGCATCTTGTGTGTACCATCGCTCTGCTGGTAAACCCCCAAAACACCTAGCAGATATAATTAGTGTAGGTCCTACCATAAACAAGACTTGAGCTCCCCTCGCTAGTCCTGTAATAACGGTCCTAAAGCAGCAACTTCTGGTAGGCAGCATTCCCAGGCAATCTGGTAATGGAATCATTCGATGGGCATAGGTTAAAATAAGCCCATTATTTTAAAACCTCCTGGAGACAAAAGGAAAAAGTAATCATTTGTCGTAAATTGGGAAAGCGAAGCCAATGGGGAAAAAAAAATAATCATGTGAAGTCCTTTACAAACATTTTTACAAGCCATAGAAGATAAAAAAGTATGGCCAAGCAAAATTTGTCAGCAGCATCCATAGTAGTGCCTGAGGGCCAGTGAACTCCCCTCCTGTCAGCCTGGCAGCTGGGGCACAAGGTGAGGATGGCACCAATGCCACCCATGATGACCCTGTAAAATACGTGCAGAGCATCTCTTTGAAGGCTTGTGGGGCTCAGCAATCCCTCCTGCACCACTGCAGGTGGCCCAGCTGAGGATCAGGATGGGCTGAGTGGCCCAGAAACCCCAACCCCACAGTACAACGAGCAGCACCTCCAGGAGTGAGGAAAGGGACTGTGGCAGGAGCAGGTCAGAGAGGTGTTTCAGAGGGAGGTAAAGAAACCCACAGGGACAAGGAAGGTGTTTGTGTGGCCAAGTGCTAACTACAAATTGTACATCATGTGCCCATGGGGGAAAATCCTATGTGTAGGATAATACCTTTTCCTGGGCTGGTGAGAGACACATCTCCTGCAGAAGTGAGGTCGTGCACATCACTTTTCAGAAGGCTGGAATGAAGCCTTAATTGGATTTTCTGAAAGATTAGAACCATTAGTTCAAATAATATATCTTTTTGGTTGGGTTTTTTTTTCCTTGGACCCAGATGAGTGTAGAACTGACCCTTCCTCCCAGCTACACAGGAATAATGATGGCCCAGCTCTACCTCAGAGCTGCAGAAATGATGGCAAAAGCCCAGAGGCACAAACCCAGGATTTACAGCTGAACCTTATTGCAGTGTCTCTTGTAAATGATGCAGAAAACCCAACCCTGCCACAGAACATTAGCTGTTGTCTCAAACCCATGCAGTTACCTGCAAGGGGACGTGGATTCCCCTTTTGCTCTTTCAGCCTCCAGTAGCTGTCAAGCCTCTGGAGTGCAATCTGTGGACTCTGGAAAACACCTAGGGCAGGATTCTCATGATTAGTGTTGAGAAATGCACTTAAAATGCTGAGAATCAGGGACGTGGTGCAGCATCATTTCAGAAGCAGATGGCTTTGTGGTTTAAACAAAAAGCAGGTTATTCACACATGTGGATATGAACTTTGCTTGGCATCAGCATTCCCACCAAGTAATAAACACCCTCAGTTCATGCACACTGACAGCAGCAGGAGCTGTGAAGAGCCTGGCACAGGTCAGACCGTTTGTGCTCAGAGCTCTTCCAGGCTGGTTCGGGCTGTGTCTGGGCCCTGGGCTGTGTCCGGGCTCCCCGGTGCCTTCCTGGCCTCTCCTGTCTCCGCAGCATCTGCGGGGGATGGATTTTCCCACCAGCTGGGCTTTGTGACCTGTTGATCACAGCCGGGCACGCAAAGGCTGCAGGTGAAATGCTGGCTGTTCTTCTGGGTTTACAGAGCCACGCCGTAGTTCTGACTGATTGTCTGTGTGGTTAAGGTGCATTATTTTAGAAGCAATTTTGTGATTAGATCTTCACATAAATTTGAGGAAGCTGGTTGGTTTTCTTTCTTTTCTTTAAATTTATTTCCTGAAAAGGCATCTTGTGAGCATTTAGTTTTCCTGGTACTCACATGTCTCTTTTATTAAACGTTGGTGGATTTTCTGGGTGTGTGTGTGCATGACTATACATCCTACTTTTTAAAGGCCTCATATATTTTAATTTCTAAACTCAGTTGACAAAGAAAAAACTGTTCTGCTAACACGCAGTGTTTTACTTGCAGTTACTATACAAATACTACAGTGTCACTCTCTTTAGTATTTCAAACTTACTTTAAATAGGTTCTTTAAAGCTGAGCTAACTCCTTTCCATAAAATCATTTCCTAGAGCTTATGTCAGCCACAATCTCAGCATTACATCTGAAATCCTGAGAGCTGTATCTTAACACAGGACAATAGGAATTGTTTATGGAACGATGGGACAAAACCTACTCAGATATATATTTATTTTTTTTTCTGCAGCAAGCTAAGCTGCAATTTTGATGATGAAATTAGTGAAAAATGAGCAGCAGCATGAGCCTACATGCCTCCTTTCTCTTGGGCAAGTCCGTGCTTTGCTTTAGGAAGCAGGAGAGCGTGTTTGGGATGGTTCGCTCGGAGCTCGTGCGCAGCTGTCAGTGCTCAGGGAGAAGGTGCTAGTGTGTCTGGTTGCTTTCTGTAGCTAAAATAGTAAAAAGCTGGCTGAAAGTATTTTGTTTCACTTCAGTGTCTCACTAATACTCAAGCTTCTTTTCTAGTGTTCCAGTGGCATTTGGGTTTATTCATTAATTCTGAGCGTAAGAATTATAACAAATTGTTTGCAGTGACATAAAATAACATTAAAGTCAGTAATCTGGGTGGGGGTCTGGTCTGAAAGCCTCAAACCAGAGCAGCCTCTCTGGAGCATCACACAGAGAGATTGGCTGCTTTGACAGCATGAAGCCAAGGATCCCTGGACAGATGAACCAGCCCCTGTGGGGCTGAGCTCTGCCCACAGCTCCTGGGGCTGCCAGCCCTGCCCTGCCCTGCCCTGCTCTGACACCTCCCCACAGCTGCTGCTTTTTCTAACCAGGTAACTCATCCTTTAGATGGAAAACTCACTGGTTGGCCATCAGTGGAAATAAGTATTTTTTCATGAACCAGTTTCATCCTGACCGAAGTACATGTGGCTTTTATTATAAAATAATGACTCAAAGGAAAATCTGCTTCTCTGAATGTTTGTTAGCATATGTTCCTTCAGGTTATCACAGCTTCGTGCTTAGAGAAAAAGGGGAAAGGAGTAGGAAGAAGGGATTGCTAAAGCACATGCCTCCCCGTGGCCCAGGGAGCCGGCACCCTGCCAGGCTCTGCCCACGGTGCCCTGGCCGCCCCTGCCAGGCTCTGCCCTTGGTGTGGCACTGCACAGATGCAGCCCCTGGCTGCTGGCGGAGGAGAGCAGAGCTCAGAGCCAGTCAGTCTCCAGCTGTGCTGGCCTCTCCACTTCCCAGAAGGCAGAGGAGGAACCTGGGCTGCCTGGCAGAGGTGGCACACAAACTATCTTGAGAGAACAGCGGGGAAAATCACTTTTTCCCTGGCCCTCCTGCTTTGGAGATAACCTGCTCCCAGCTTGAGTTTGGTAAGGCTTTGATATTTGTTTTCCCATTCTCTCAAAAGTGTGTGTTGTGCTTCTTTATATCTGTTTGTAAATATTTTTTTTAAAGGTGAATTTCAAAGTCCCCTGCAGACCTTTGTAAGGTTTCTTCACTATAAGCTGAGGCTTGAACTGAGAATTTTATCTTTCAGCTCAGAGAAAATCAATTTAAATGCATGAGGAGTTTAAAAAACAAACAAACAAACAAACAAGATAAAAGATGGTTTGATTCTGCACTACCAAACAGGAGCATTGTCTGACTTCATCACGAGCAGGATGAGACTTGACTAGGGCAGGGGCAGACCCTGAAGAGACCTCATCCAGCAAAACACTTCTACACATCTTCATCTTTAATATATAAATAGTCCTGCTGAAATCTAGGAAATACTCATATGCTTAATGTTAAGTATCATTTAAGTGCTTTGCTGGATGAGTATCAAGATGATTATTTATGAAGTGATGTCAAATAAATCAGACACCAAGAAAATACTTATTCTGATAAAATCCCTTGGCTCAGAATATCCCGTGTGAGTGCTCAGAATTGCAGCAAATAACATTTTTCAGATAGACAGGGGTCATGCCATGAAAAACTTTCTCTCTAGACTCAAAATAAATAGCTGTTCCTTTATTTTGTTTCCTGAATAAAATTTCAAAACCAACTGATCTTTAAGAGCACAAATCTCCAGCCATCGAGGGCTCAAATGTTACTGTACTCCCGTGGAGCTTGCCAGGAGCAGAATCAATCATTGCTTGCCATTAATCTTTAGTACAACGAGGCTGATAACACACAGTTCAACAGTTTTGCTTCCACTCATTGAAGGCAAGTTGCAGCCATAATCCATTAGCCCGTTGCTCATGGCGTTATCTTGATTTTAATACTTCTTTTGTGCTGTACAGCGATGAAGTGATTAACCCATTTATGATAGAGCTGCAGAAAACCTGCCTTAGTAAATGTCACTTGAATGCTGAAATAATACATTAAATAATGTTGAAATTTAAAGTCCACAACCACAGTAGCCCATGTGGGAAAATTAAGAATTTTTTTCTATGGTACATTTGAAATAATCACAAATATTCAGAATGAGTGCAGAGCAGAAAGGGCATCTCACTCTCTGCCTGGGGCAGGGGCAGATGGAGGAGCCAAAGGCCATTCCAGCCTTGTGTGTGTTGACCCTGTTACTGCCCTCACCTGATTTTGAGAGGGAAGCGAGGATGTCATTTGGGGGAGAGGGAGGTATCTATCATATCCCAGGTATGTGGGAGAGCTCATGAGCTGCTGGGTCATTCAGCTCTGGAGAGCTGGTGCAGCCCCAGGGACCTCCCACCATCCAGCCTCTGCAGGAGGTGACTAGGCTGTGGGAAACCAGGCTTGTCACTTCTGCCACCCACAGCTTTCCCTCTCTATCTGAGTCTGTTATTCTTAGACTCCTGGTGCTTCTCAGAAGCAGCACATTTCTGAAGATTTTCAATATTTTGGGCACTTGTATTAATCCTGGCCTGCTAACTTTGCCTTGTCTTGTCAGATAGATGTGTAAGTTCACCAGGGTGGGTAGGAGACTTTAAAAGTCATTTTTGCAGGTGGGTGCAGAAAACGTTTTCAGTTCCATCTATTTTAATTCCAAACGGTACAAATGTCTCACGTCTTGTAGCTCAGTGTGTTGCATCCTTCTGATTTAGGTCCACGGGTTGCCTGCCTGTCCCCTGGACATCTCCTTGACACCCAGCACACTGCTTTTACCCAAGAAAGCCCAAATATGATAACGGGGAGAGTTGCCAGGCTCCTTGCTGCTGCCTGCAGGGAGTTCTGACCGTGTGTATGCAGAGATCAGTCAGAGGATCCTGCTCTGTCCATCAGTTGCCCTGCACACCTTGTCCCAGTGGTGAGAAGGGGATTGATTGAGCATCATTTGTCTCAAGAAGGAAGCCTGTAGAAGATGAGTTTGTTCAATTGCTGGCATGAGGCAGGATCCACCAGCTGGTCCCTGCCCAGGAGCAGCATCAGGCCAGAATGGGGTTGCTCGGCAACCAGCAGCATCCTCGCTGGGGAAGCGACAGCCCTGCACTGAGGCTCTCAAACGCCTCTCTTTGTTCATATGTTTTGAAACAAATCTTCCTTTAACTACAGGGCCAAGCAGACGTCTCAGGTAATATTTTGGGATTACAAGCACCCAAAATGTTATTCTTCTCCTCGCCCAAATTCATCCCTGTCACCTCCAAAGAATCCCTAATATACCTTCCTTGCAAATTGAGATGGATTTTGACAATAGCCTGTTCATGCACCTTGAAGAAACGACTGAAGTGCTTGGTCTGGGTGATCAAAGGCAATCGCTGCCATGCCAAGAACTTTAAGAAGCTTCATTCCTAATGACACCTACATTTTTGCCATTTATTGTGTCTCACCTAATTGCATCTTGGGCAGAGTCTGAAGTTCCTCAAGAGCTGGGGAGGTAACACGTGGCATTGTGACTTCTAAGTTCCTACATGTAATCTAGTCCAAGGCAGAAATGCAGACAGACACATTTTCCCAGTGTAGAGCTGGGAGAATCATGGGAGAATCATCCTCTTCCAGTGCTGGACAGGGACGACCACCCAAGGTGAGATACCTGAGGCTGATGGAGATTCCTTGGCTCCACTGAAGTCCACGGGTGCTTTGCTGCTGCCTTCAGTAGATCAGCATTTCATCCAGGCTGAAATACACAGTTGATGTTGGGTTGTTGCTGCTTGCTGGAGTATTCTGATGATCTCAAGGCAGCATCAGAAAATCTTCCTTTATCTGGAGTTTCTAATGTTACTGGTCTTTGTCTCAGCAGGCACAGCTCTTCCTTAGTTCATCTCAGGGGTTACTTTAAGGTCTTATTTCCAACACTGCTATTTAAAGACCATGTAGCATAACTAAAGAATATCACAGAACTGTCTACACATCATATGGTCTGGGCAGGACTGGATGGTCAGCATCCCAGTAGGGACCACAGGTTTCACCTGTGGATTTGACAGCAGTAAAATCACATCGTGCTCATGTACAAAAGGGAACTCTCTGCACTGATGCTGCAGCAATCACTTGCTGTAGGTAACAACCACACTGAAGTTACTACTAGTTATATTTTTTAATTTTCTGTAGCATAAGAAATACCAGAATGAAGTAGGGTAATGTGCTTCTCGTGGATTGGATCCACATCTCTAAGACTATAAATGAATTCTTGTGTTGCACAGCAAAAGGTGCAGTTGACAACACGGGTACCCTGAGGTGACACCGCACAGTAAGAGTGAAGACGTTTAGGGATGGCAATGACCAGTGAGTTCAGATATAGATAGATTGTCATATAAAGATGTACTAGATTTTGTCCTGCTAATAGTAATACACTATTGACTTAAATCACTATATAAGGGTAGCATGGTGTCTCCACAGTGTCTCCAATGAATCAAAATAAAGAAATCTTTTGATGCAGGAGCCTGAAGTGACCAGGACAGACATAGTGCAATATCTTATCCTTAACAGAAATGAGAATAATTTATACCAAGTGTTCTTCTGCAGTACAAAAGAAACCTGCTGGTGAAACAAGTTTTCATCCATTTGCCTCTTCCTGCCCTTCAATTAGTATAGAACATTTTGGGATTATAGTGTGAAAAATTGCCAGTGGCATCATTACAGAGCAGTAAATCTTGGTGTAAAGATGCAACAGAGACTTCCAGCCTCTCTGCATCCTGAGCAGTGTTTCTGGAATGCTGTTCCCATGGAGAGCAATATGTTGCTTTTATCTCTTAGGTTTTATCTTTGCCACTCCAGCTCCAGCCTCAACAGCACACAAAGGTGCACACGTGCACACACAGAGACAGACACACGGACACAGCAGGAGCTGTGCAATTAGCAGCACTGTACAATCAATCCTTGCTCTGATATATGCCTGAGAAATATTTCCCTAGGCTGTAAAATGTGAAATCCAAGAAGAGCTTTAAGTCAAAAGCAACCTTCTCAAATTCAAGTTTTCAATGCTAGCTTTGGTTTTGGAATGGCCACAGTCTTGTCCCATACTGGGAAGGGAGGCAGGGAAAGCTGTTAATGGTTACAACCCTTCTCTGACCCTTTGGTGGGCTGAGGACAGAGCTGCTATGCAGTGAAGTGCAGGTCTGTGCATTGCTCAGCCAATAACTGACATTTATCATCTTCAAAATTCTACAGAATTGTATCTGGAACCGTATTGTCCAAAGCCTCCTTTCCAGAGCTGATTACTGTTCGTCATGTGATGTTCTGGGTACTTTCAGAAAATGTTGGAAGTTCATTTGAGGAGCCTTTTTGTGCTTGTAAATTATTGGCAGATGTCTTGTTTTTCTGAAATAGCAAGAAACTGGCAGCTTTAGTAATAATAATAAAAAACCCAACGTATTTGTTGTTGTTACTGTAGCTCCCAATTAAACAAGAAAAGTCTCCAGTACTTGCATGTATTTTATGCTGCTGTTTTTCAGCTTTGCCCCTCAGGAATCCCTCCTTTGATATCAAGGCCTCTGGTGACAGCAGGGACTAGAAAAGCCATAGAAAAGCCCCCTCTGTCCAGCCAGGTTTTGAAATGCTGCCCTGTTCTCCCTGCAGACATCACTTGTTTTGTGGATTTTTTTATGCCATCTAGACACAGTTGTAACCCTTCAGGAATACACTGATGCAGTGCCCTGTTCTAAGGCACACAGCATCAGCTGAAATACAAACTTTCTGGTGCTGTTTGCAGCAGGCAGCTCAGCCAGCCCCAGGAACAGCAAATGCTGTTGGAACATTTTCCTCACGGTGCTTCAGCCAGACACATAGCAGAGCTGGTCCAGCTTATCAACACACACTCAGTGCTGCTTCGAGATGGACATGCTGTGATCCCTTGGAGCACATACTCCACGGTGCCCATCCTTTCTGCTGAAAGCAGAGGGCTTTGGAAGTGTGAAGAAATCTGCAGCCAAGCTGCATGGATTTAGAAGAGCTGTCCTGCTGGAGGATGAATTTTGTGTCTGTACATCCACAGCAGAAAGGCAGGCAAGATGGCCATGCTTGAGCAAACACAGATTAACAGGAAAATGGGATTCCCTGGGGTCAGAATCTCTGTCAGTTGTCTGACAGCCTTGTTCATATCATTTCCCTGCAAGCCAAGAGTTGCAACCACTTATTTAGTGCTTTCTGGCTTTTAACTAGTACTCATCAGCAGCTCACTGGGGGCATCTGTTTTCCTGCTCTAATAGACAAAATAGACAAAATGTTACCAAAATAAAGTAGAAACAAACAAAAGGAGTAGTCGATTTCAAATTGATTGCCACTATTTCAGGTCCTGCCTCACAACTGATCTTTAAGCACCTTAAATCTGTGCTGTCTGCTCAACGTGGCCTGAACTGTCTTCATGTGGGAAAATAAATAAATCAAAAAATCCCAAATGTTTTCAGCCTGGGAGAAATAATGCAAAGAATGGCTGTCCCAACAGTAAAGCCAAGCAGGTGCTTTTCCCTTTGATGTCCACAACTTCAGCACAGGAAAAAAGAAAGGCAAATGGCTGCACAGTTTTTGGCAGCTGAAGAACCGAGACCTAAACAATCAGGCTGCTCTCCCTCTTCTTGTTTCAGTGGTGCTTAGTCCTCCTTTTACCTTTTTGATCTTCCTGCAGACAACAAAGGCCAGGAAGGGAAGTTTGAGGATGAGATCTCTGCATGTCTCAAGCCTCCTCAATCCCTTGGCCTCTGAGGTTTGTGTGGAGTCCAAACCATCTGTACTTTCTGATGGAATGGAGCCAGGCCTGATGAATCTGAGATCTGATTCAAAGAAGGAGGAATCCAAGTGTGTATCAGTGCAGCAGATGAGGTTGAAGCTTATCCATGTCCTTCTTGGGAAAAGATTGAAGGAAAACAATGATCTCAAAAGAATCAGTTGATTTCCCGAGTGTGAGAGCAAATATTTATAATCCCATTGAAAAATCAGTCAACAGCTCTTCCCCTGGAACCAAAGTCAAGCAACAGTCAAGCTGGAAGGCACAGCACTGTATGGTGAAGATGCCTCGGCCACCTTCCATGTGCTCTGTAGAGCATCGTCCAAGGATGAGCATGAATGCCCCCCCAAACCAGGGTCACTCCTAGTCTTGGCTGATTTAATTATTTTTCTGGTTTGCATTTTTGCACCCTGCAGTGTCAGATTGACTGAACAACCCACCATGGTGCTGGCTGCTCAGGCTGCTGAGCTGACTGACTTGACAGATGCAGCTCCTTCTCTTCCTTCAGAGCTGCAGAAGGTCCCAGCAGCACTGCTGGTGTTTGCTTCTGGCATTTGAGTAGCAGCAGGGAGAAAAAAGCCAAGATCTGGAGCTTGTGGACTGTGGCACCACGTGAGTCATCAGTGTCCCCTGGCAGAGTGACACTGCAGCACCTCACGGGCTGCACATGGGCACGCGGGGGCTGGGACTCGGAGCCACTGTGACCAACTGGCACCACTGGAGACCGGGAATTTGAGTATGAGGTAGGTGGGAAAGGGATGAGACTTTTCTATTTCCTCCACCCTCTGATCTCAATCATGGGCCAAGTACACGGCTTAGGCTAAACAGGATCTGAGCAACTCCTTGCTTGAGAAAAATTCCAGGAAGGAATTGCATAAACTGGTGGAGTTCCTCATTCTATGGATGGACAATATTTGGAGCAAACTCAAGAAGCTGAAAAAGATTGCCAGCTTGCTAATGGTAATTCAGAAAAAAAAAAAGCAGCTTATATAATGCAATGAGATAGGACTTGCAATGTCTTGAAAAATCAATTTAGACTATAATTACAAGGAGGAATTTTCTCTGAGATGAGTGAACTTTGAGGCTCTAGCAATACAAGGTCAAGAACTATTAATAGCATCGTGTAGTTTGTACTTAACAAATAGTAATTAAAATAATTTACAGCCAAGCAGATATTTTAAAGAGACATTCACAACAAATTTGAAGGTGTTTCCAGGGTCTGACACTTTTTTCACTCCTAATGCTGGGAAGTGCAAACGGCTGAGCAGTCAGCCTTTAAAACCTTCTAAATTAGCTTGGTGGGCATCCTCTGCCCAGCTACTGTAAATAGCCCTGAAGCATCTTTATTTATGCTTCTTCCCAAATAAATTATTTTCATCAATTTTTACATTTATTTTGAAAAGCAGCCTTACTTCCAGAGCCAAATGTTGGCTTTGGAACAGACAGGATTCCCAAAATTGCACAGCCCCTTTTTCCTTATTGGATTTAATGGTACTGGACTTGGTTGTTGAAGAGCTGCCCTGGGCTGGGCTGGGCTGGGCTGGGCTCAGGTTCATTATCACCAGCAGCTGCTGGGCCCATCAGCTGGGATGGGCTGCAGCTGGGAGAGGCTCCAGTGGGGTAAACAACCCAACCAGCCAATGGGAGAGTCACACTCAGTTCCCACCCCTATATAAAGGGAATTCTGGGCCCTGTGAGGTTTACCTGTTTTCAGCTTGTTGCAGTGTGGAGCTTCTGTGCCTCTGGAGCAGGGTAAGTTGCCAGCTTGGGCACAAACAGAGCCTTCCTGGTTTCTATTACTGGTTTTGTCTGTCATTTTATCAGCACTATCATTAGTACTGGTTTTTTCTTCTCTCTTTGTGTTGTTTTATTAAACTGCCCTTATCTCAACCCTTGGGGGTCTCACATTTTTTTCTTTTTTCCCTTCCTTCTGACTTTCCCTCCTATCCCTCAGGAGTGGGAGTGAGGGAATAAGTGGATGAGTAGCTGTGGGGTATTTAGCTGTCAGCAGAAGTTAAAATATAGAAGCAGAAAGCAAAATCTTCCCTGTGAGTAACACTTCTCCTGGACTGCACACTGGATCTCTTCAGTTTACTTCTGAACTGTTTGCTTTTAATATATGGGCAGTATTCCCTATTCCCCTTGCTCTCCTGAAAGTCAGAGTGCTTTTACTCTCCTCGCAAGGAAGAAAGGGCCACACAGGATGCCCCTTCCTGAAAAAAAGAGATCATCAGAGCTCAGAAACATCAGGGGGCTTCAGGATATGTGTAACCTCCTGGAGCTATGAAAGCCATCTGAAGGTGTACCCTGCAAAGCCATCTCCATGGCATTGTTTGGGCCAAGTCCTAATGTCTGAAATGAGCTACAGAAGTTGTTTATACCCACTGAGACATCAGATGTGGGTAGGAGTGTGCAGTGTGTTGAAGGGGATCTCTGTGCTCTCTTGCTGAGCCTTGGTCTTGCCCTAAGCAATAGTTCATTAATTTTAGCCTTTTCAGTAACTTTTGCTGTGCATGTTGCTGAGAGATGAGGGTGAAAACTGACAGTCAAAGCTACTAGAAACCAACCTAGCACATGTGTGTCTGAGGCTCTGAGCAGATAGTCTTCATAGCTGGAAGTGCATGCTCCTTCCCCAGCTTTGACACCAGGCAACTGCTTCCAGGCGTCCTGACAGCCCTTGCCTGGGCTGCTGCTGAATCTGCAGAGCTGCAGCAGCTGGGGAGGTGGAAGGAAAACACCCACACTCTGGCAGCATCTCCACTTCACCCCGGATAAACTGGTACCACTGTGTTCCATCTCCTTGCCAAGCCGTGTGGCCGTGATTCCTCCCTAGCCTTCAGCTTGGTGTGGCTGTCCCAGGAGCTCAGCACGACTGCAGTGCAACTGCCCTGTGCCAGTCCCCATAGAGGCAGCTTCACTGTAGAGTTCACTTTCTTTCAGTGTAGAGTTCAGTGATTATACCCCAGGACCACTAGATAGACCTGGATGTTATTTTCACCTTCCCTCCTTTCCCAAGGTGTAATGAAGCTCATTAGACACTGTTCAGTTTAAATCTGATTCCAGTATCAGGCACTGGCTGCACAGTATCCTTGGGACTCCATTTGATAATTACTCACCAACCTGAAGACTGAAGGTGCAAGCCAATGTTCTGATGCTGTCACACTTTGGCAGCCTCATGACCTCCAGGGGGATGATATTCAGAAACTGGAAACAGAATTTGTTTTCTACACTCTTCCCATTCCTTTCTTTTACCCGAATAATTCCTGCTGCTGCCACTGAATTTGCAGCGTACATTTTGGAGTGTGGTTTGATCTGTGGCCTTTTGTAAGTCTTCTCATCAAGTGTATCTCTGAGCACCTTTCACTTGCAGAGCACTATGAAAATAAAGCCTGGTTAAGGTGCAGAACTTCCTAGTAAGGTTGTTGAGTGCTCTGATCCCTGATCTGCTGGTTGTGAAGTTCTCCTTCTCCAACCTCATAAAAAGTCAATGTCAGAATCAAGGCTAAAACTCATAAGTCCTCAGCTCCTGTTCCTGGGATCTGACCTTGCTGCTCCTGCAGAAAACCTCCCTGTTCTGTTTACACCTGGCAGGATGCACCATCCACTCCTGGCCCCAGCAACAGCTACCAGGAGACTTTAACCCCTTCGTGTTCCCCCTGCATCGGGGAGGAGGCTGCAGGTGTGGGTACAGGCTGTTCCTGCCTGGCATGATGGGAGCTTTCCCCAAATGTCAGAGGGAGATTTTCAGCTCAGTATGAAATGTTCTTATTTAATTTTACGTGCTCTGGAGCGGGCATCTCTTATTTGCACTAAGAGCCAGTACAATTACTCTGCCTGTAAATAAAGAGTTTAATACACTGGGAGGAATTTACTTAGCTTGGGCCATGGCAGGTTTATAGTTTTTAAATGGAATGTCAGAAGGTCTTTGGCACTTGGGGAATCCTGGTTTGTTATTTCATAATCACATATTTATGGTTCCCACAGCATATTGTTTTTGTCTTGCTGTTCATTTATTGCAGGACTATTAATCTGTCACTGCTGTGCTTCGGGGCACTGTACTGTAATTCTATCCATCGCCTTGATTGCTCTTCCATTCTTCTGGGGCTGTTTTGATGGAGATCAGCATCAGTGCTGCAGAGAATATATAAGGAGCATGTTCTGCCCTATGTAGCAGGCACAGAAGCAGCAAAGATTGTGAATGAGCTATTGTCTGAGGAACACTCTCCTAACAAGGAGGATTAATTTGTGCATCTGGGGCACAACAACTCCATGTATCAGTACAGGCTGGGGGCTGATGTACTAGAAAGCAGCTCTGGAGAAAGAGACCTGGGGGTCCTGGTGGACAGGGGGATGACCATGAGCCAACAATGTGCCCTCGTGGC
>JANHGL010008206.1:0-30304 GCA_024611195.1 Ceyx melanurus | reverse complement strand
CCTGCTCAGGCAGGGGGGTTGGACTAGATGATCTTCTAGGTCCCTTCCAGCCCCTAATTTCTGTGATTTCTGTGATTCTGTGAATTGTCAGCAAGCCCAGGTGTTGGCTCTTTGAATGCATTTTCTGATGAACAGGATCCCACATCTCAGGACCCACATGCACAGTTAATACTGTTTCTGTTGGCAATTTTAGTAGAGGAACTGGGGTTAAAGTAGGTCAATGTTATTTAGCTCCCCTGGAAAAAAAAAATGCCACTTGGAAACCTTTGTGTGTTTCTTGTCTAAGCCATGATTCTGCAGCTTGTTCTTGTCCCTGATTCCCCCTCCCTTTCCTATTGGGCTGCTGAGGTCACACTGCAGTGACTTTGTGACTCCCCAGATGCTCCTGGGGCTCCCTTTGGCTCCAGGGCAGGAGCTGCCTGTAAGGAGGGTGGTGAAGCAGCTGATAGTTTCTTTTGGCATCCCAGCCTGGCCCCGAGCCCTCAGCCTCCCAGGCTGGCTGTGTCATGGGGTCCCTGAGGAGCCAGCAGCCCCTCACACCTGCTGGCAGCTGGCCTGGCACACAGGATCTCCACAGGCTTTCTTACCAGTGCTGCCGACACATGTCCAGACCCTCCCTTACTCCCCAGCTCTTTCTAGGTCTTTCAGTCCAAACTTGCAAGCCTCAGTTCTTTTAGGGTTTTTTTCTGCTGCTAATGTAGCTCTCCCTGCATTCCTCCTTCCCCATTTCCATCAGTGTCTGGGGTGCCTGTGGAGCTTTGCCAGGGCACCCAACCCCAGAACAGAGTCACTTCAGACTGTGACATGTTCTGGGCAGGTTTCTTCCAGCTCTCTCCCCTGCTGCACTCCACGCTTCCCAATCACTACAGCAGGTCTCTGCCAGTTCCTGAAGTGATTCTCTCCATCAGCTCATTGCTCATTGGCCCTGCCGTGCTGCCCAAAATGTCAGGGAATTAGGTGAAATGAGAATTTGCAAACAGCTGGTATTTTAAGGGGCCTTAAGGAGGTAATTCTAGTGCAAGTATCTGAAATCCAGGCCATGATGCACAGCTGCTCTCAGGGCAGACCCCAGGAGTGAGCTGCACCACCCACAGCAGGGACCAATGCTCTGGAGACAACAGGGCTGTGCCTGCCTCAGATTGCTCCAGCACCTCTATCACCCCTGAATTCATTACAAATGAAAACAAAGATTTCATCCTTCCAGTGGAGCTTTTTAATTTGCCTCTCTTTTTCTTTAGTAGTAAGAAGTTCATGAAGGTTGAAAATCTCTGGTTCAGAACAACCCTTGTCCTTGTAATTTCAAAGTATTTCAGAAACTTTTAAAGACGTGATCTTGTGCTGTGTAGAAGTTGAAGGTTTGCAGATGACTCACCCACTCGGGATAACCTGGAGAGTGCTCTTCTGTTTTTAACACCTCCATCCATTCTTTACAAAAAAAACCCAGTTCTGAAGATAATGGACAGTCTAGACTTCCACAGGTCTTCAAGTTTAAAAAACAAACATACCAAAAGAAACCCCAAATTTCCCCTTTTGTTTTGTACCCAAAAATCTATTTCTATAAAGAAGGCACTTCGTTAGTTTGAATTCAGTGGCCAGATGTGTTCACAAGGACAGATGTTTCTGAGCCCCTTTGTGATCCGATTGAGCAACTCGGACCCCCACAGTTGGTGAATCTGTGGCAACAATGGATCACAACTGCTGCAAGTAAAATAACAAAAAACATGTAATTAAACTTTGGAAGTCATTTGGGCTATTATAAAAATGGAGAGTGGATCAAAGTAGCAGAAATCGGAGCAGGAGCAGTCTGGTTTCATCCTGCTGCTACTCAAGACCATTCCTAACCAGCAGTGGAGGGGGGACTGGAATTCAGGCTCCACCTATTCAGCTTTGCTCCTGTCCTTGAGACTATCAACATGTTTTGTTTTCTCTGCAGATCTTGCATTCAGAACCCACCAGAATGGTGGGAGCTGTTCTGTTGTATGACCAGCAAGCTTAGTCCATGAGCACTGTGGATGTGGTCCTCTCAGAACTTGGGGTGCCCCAGGTCAGCAAACAATTACATGTATGAGAATGGTAATAAAGATAATTGTAGTGTCCTAAAGCAAGTGGACTAGCTGCCCTTGCTGGGTGTTAGATGAGCTGTTAGCAGCAGTCAGCACTTCAGAAATCAATGCTATCTGATGCTGTTTGCAGCTCTTTGGTGCTTAAGCTTCTTGAACTGGGTCTCTTTGTCTTGCTCAGAACAAGACTCACCCTTGTTCAAAGGCATGTTCAGGTCAAACAAGGCATCCTCCTAGTTAGAGGGGTGCTGAGAGAGGTGGAACTTTCCTTCCCATTAGACTGTGGTCTCTGCATTAATCACCTAGTACCTGCCAGTGTTTGGATTGGGATGAAGTGAGGCCCCCGGTCCCCAGATGGAGGCAGAGGCAGAGTGAGGAGAACTGCATCGTGCTCAGCTTCCCCAGTGCTGCTGGGCAAGGTACACTCGATAACTTGCTACGTGAGGCGAGTTGCTTCAGGCTTTGTAGCTGTCATCCAGCAGACAGCACCAAGATTAGCTCTTAGTATTCCAGCTCCTTTCTCCTTCTGGTGTGAATTACAGTGCTGGTCTGTGTGCAAGTGTGTAAAAGAGAACCATCTATTCAGATGCTTACAAAAGGTTTGAAACTGTTTATTGGTTCTTGAAAAAATAATAGATGCAATTGAAATTCTGCTCGAGAATCTGATTAAATAGAGGAAATAGTGACTGTTGTGTCTGTGCAAGGGGAGGGTTACAAATTAAAGGAGGCTGTCTTAGCAGTTACTGGTTTGAATTTTCAGCATTTTGAAGTTTTATGGACTCTGGAAGCTTTTCTTTGAGGCCTGGACTTTCTAGAGAGACTTCTATGTGCCAGCAAATGAGCATTACTGGTGCTGCACACTGTGCCTGTCCTTTCCCATCCTGAGATGGGGATGCTTTGTCATTGACAGGCGGGACCTGCTGCTCACAGCCTGGGCACCCAAAGCAGGGGCTCATTTCTGGGAGTGTGCCTTTTTTTGTCTCATTTACCTGACCTTGAAGCTTTTCAAGTCCTCCTAATAAGATTTTCTTACCTATATGGCACAAGCTTAAGTTTTGTTTGGAATCTGAATTCTTTTGTAATACCACCAAGTCAGACTCTCCATTATCTAGAGTTTGAGAACCTGTTGGCCAGCTGCTTGCCTGCTTTCTGTGTAGGGTGCTCACTCCAGCAGCAGAGAATCAAGGCTGCCAGCCCCCAGACTCCAGAGAAAAAGGGCAGAGCCCTGAGCTGGCCACCTGGAACCCCCTGGGCACAGCAGGGTGGGGAACCTGCTCTCCTGGAGAATGTTTTCCAACAACTGGCTTCCTTTTGGGTGAATTTTTCCCATTCACTTTTCAGTCTGTTTCTGTTTCATTCTAAACTCCATGTGGATTTCATTCTGGCTTTGTGTGGAGTACAAAACAGAATTAATTGTGTTTCATAAGTCACTGACTTAGGAAGGTCAAATGGTGCTTCCTCTTCCTCCCCTTTTTCAGCTAGTTTTACTAAGGCTTTAATGAGTGCTATCATGCTGTCTGCACATTTGTACCTGTGCACTGCCTCCAATATTCTGATGGAGGAACATTCCCAGGAGCCTGTGAAGTTAAATCCTAACAGTGTTGTGGAAAAAAAAAGTGTATTTGCAGGGGTTGAAGAACCTACTAACAATTCATTTGGGGTAAAAAACTGCAGTGGGACCTCTGTTTCAGTTGTTTATAAATTCAAATATTTCAAGTTTTCAACCAAGCCCCCAGACAGTGCCACCCAACTGGGTGTTCTAGAGAGAGCGAAGGGGACACTGCATCATGTCCCCAGGTCTAGCTCGCTCTCAGTAAATAACTGACCCAGCATGTGTCAAATCTCCTTTTAGGAGTATTTAGAAGCAAAGTTATGTACACAATCAATCAGTCCAATCACTTAGTCCCAGCAAAGCTAATGGTAAAAAATAACATTAGTAGCTTGACTTTTGCACGCAGCTGAGAAAATTATATACTTAAGGGGAGCCCCAGCTTGATGAGTTATTGTGGCTGTATGACTGCACCCTTGTCACTCTGGGGTGACTGAATGCTCGTGGTCACGGGTTGATGTGGATGTCACAGCCTGGGGAGGCTGTGCCTGTGAGGGGTGACTGACAACTGCCAAAGGGGCTCTACAGGAGCCTCAGACTGACAGCAATTCTGTCCCACCATGAACATTCTGCTCCAGAGTGAACAGTTACTTGTCTACTGAAAAATATCTCTTTTGTACACAAGATTCTTAAACAGGCAGTGTTATCAGCGGCATTAGGTGGCCATTTTAAATCCTTATCTGACTAAACATCAGCTGTTTTGTCTGAGCCTTTTGTTTCCCACCTCCATGGAAGGAAATAATGTGAGAGCAATAGATACTTCATAGAAGTGAAATGAGGAAAGATGCCTGGATTTATCCAGATAAAAAGCCCCCTGAAATCTACTCTGTTCTAAATAGAAGTTAGACTTTTTCAAGCTAACCCATACTTTTTATTATGTGTATTTCTGAACTGATGAAATATTCATCCCAAATCATCTGTTTGGGGATATGAAACCAATACTTAAGCTGAGATCCTCCTCCTCTTTTTCTGCACAGATTCATCAGAATTCACAGCCTATACTGAGGATCAGTCTCACAACTCTGAATTCTGTCGCTAGTTAAAAATAAGTGTTCTTCTATATACACTTTGCCTTGTATATCAAGCTGTTTGGTTTAGGCTTGACACCTAACCTGAAAATGCTACTGATATAAGTAGAATTTGTTTATATTAAACCCAGGTTAATCTATTCTGCCCATAGTCTGCGTTAGACTCACTCTGCCTTGGTCTGCGTTAGACTCTCGACTCCCCTGGAGTAGGAGCAGTTACAAAACGTGTGCTCCATGCACATGCTGTTTGTATTGTGGGCTGCCATGGTCTGGTGTATGGTGAGGGAGGAAAACCAAGCCACCATCCAGTTGTTATTTCTCTGAAAAGGTGTGTCGGGGATGGGTGAGCTCAGGCTACTGCCCTGTCTATCTCAGTAACCAGGAGGATTGTCCCCAACCTCAGCTTGTATTCAGAGGGGAAAAAAAATCCTTATTGTCTGTTTTGCTGCCAGATTATTCAGGAGTTCCAGTTTCCCACTGTAAAAAGGGGGAGAAGGAACTACTCAAGGCAGAAATGTTAAAGGCACTTTCCCCTGAGCACAGCGCCCAGGCTCCACACACGGTACTTTATGATCCCCCCATCCCTGCGAGAGAATTCCGAGAGCAGAAACCTTGTCTAAATAAAGACAGCCTTGGCAAAGCACTCAGTTGCAGCTAGTGATTCCTGTCAAGGCAGCCTGCGGTCACAGCAAGGCCGTGCAGCAGAACGGGGAGCAAAGCAGCAAGAAAAGACATTTTTGTTGAGCAAACAAGAGCCGAAAGCGGCGAGACCAGGAGCAGCCGCTGGGGAGGTCCCGGCAGCCTGCCTGCAGGAACAGCTCTGGAAGGTTTATTGCCAGGCTGGGTCACCCCCAGAGCAGGGGGGGTTCCTTTACCCTCTTTCTAGACCCCCATCCTAGTTCTGAGCAGCTGGTGCAGAGTGCAGCACAGGGACCCATGAGTGCTGAGTGTGCAGCAGTGCTGCCCCTGCAGGGGTGTGCACAGCAGATGGTGCATGCTAACTCTCTTGCAGCATCTAAATGTCCCTTGGAAACTTGTGTATGCCTTCACAAATACAAGCCAGGTTGGATTTCAGCCTTGTGGAACTCAGAGCAGAGGGTGAGCTCCCTGTTTCAGACTGAGATTGGCTGCTGACACAGTTTGTCATGACAGCTGCTTTCAGTTACCATGTGAATTCTGTGTAATTCTGTGTCACTTAGAGCTGGACACATGAACCACCTCTGATCCAGCCACGTGGCTGCAGACAGACCCTAGGCTCATTTATTCTCCAAGTCAGTACCTTGGAAAGCAGAAGACTTATGCAAATATTTAATGGCTGTTTAAAACAGTCCCTAGATAGTACAGTCCCTAGATCCAGTATAACTGCAATTTGTGTGGAACTTGTGATAGTTCCTCTGAAAAGGGGATTGGCAGGGAAACTTTCTTCTGAGATGCTCTCAGTGGAAATTAGTCAGAGAATTAATAGCTGAGCAACTGCTTTTGCACTTCAGGGGGCCTGGAAGCCACTGGAGCAGAAAGAAAAGTTTTTCAGACTGAAACTTGGATCTTCTTTCATTTTCAGAAACTTGCTTTCTCCTACCTACATAAAGGGAAGAAAAGTGTAAGCATCAAGCAGATTTTTCTCCTCCTCCCTATACCATCATATTTTTTCTACTCCAGAGATGCTCTTAAGTCAGAACCCTCAAGGGTTTTGGTATTAAAATGCTGACCAAAAAAATCAAGGTAGCAAGGTCATACACTTCATGCTGTCCTATCAGGATTCAGGATATGGTCCCGAGGGGTATGTGGAATTACAGAGGAAAACAGAAGCATTTTCTTCAGTCAGAGGGGATTTGTGGCTGTTGTTCTTAGGTGGGGCACAGTGGTGCTTTCAGGGAAATTAAATTAAATCCAGCTTCTAATTTTGTGCTGGATTCCCACTTAAACTTCTGAAAGGCACAGAAAAAAAATTCCAGCTCAAGCTGCATTCACTGCAAAAAAAAAAAAAGCCTGTTAAATTCAACTGGGTGAGCGAAACTTTACAGTTTGGTTGGTATTTTTGAACACTGGCAACAGACACCATCTTTCAAAGCAGAGTGATTCATCCAAGAACTTAGGGTGGGGAGCCATGTGCAGGATCTGAGGCTGTGAGTTCAGCAGGTGATAGTGCAAGTCAGAGGAAAACAGGGAGAGAAAAGAAAATATATGGTCATAGTCTGAAAAGTGGAAGGAATTTTGAACTGGGCAAACAAATCCAGTAATTGAAACAGGGAGATACTTGGTTCTGCCTAAGCACGTACAGTAAATCATGCTGAGGATCGTGTGTGACTTTTTTTTTTCCAGGGAAACAGACTCAAATGGAAAGCTGAGTTCTGGACACTGCTGAAGGTAATGCCATTTGCCAATCTGCATCCATATTAAGTACCAAGTAGGCACTTGAGTTGAACTCTGGAGGAGTCCATTTGTAACCTTGGTTCTGACTGTTCCCTAACTAAACACAACCTTTGGGCTGTTCTGAAGCTAGCTGCATTATCTGATGAGAGATGACACAGCTCAGTGATTACACCCAGATGTTGAAATGCTGTGCACTGGAGCTTTCTCTTCAAAAGCTTAAGCATCACTGTAGCATGAAAGGAGTTGTGAGCACTGTGAGGATGGGAGCAAGGCTCCTTTTCAGCTGACAAAATGGCTGGTACCACATGCAAGTAGCTTCATGATAAAAAAAGTCTGCCAGTTAGGCAGCATGTAACAAACCTGTTTATCTCTGCATGTTACTCAGTGAGGTACAACTTCTCTGGAGGGGAGTGTGCATCTCAACACCATTTATTTTTCATGACTACAAACTTCCATGGTGAATGAGAGTGTCTGTCCAAAAAACAAGGTGTGCATAGCTTTGCAAGCCCCTGAGCAAGGTACCATTCTGAATGGCAGAACATATCCAGTAGTGATAATTAATCTTGGGTATCTTTGAGATCTCTCAACAAAAGTATTTCCCTGGGATTTTGTAATATCAGCATAGACCACAGTAACCCAGGGCAAGATGCACACAGTGAGAGTTTTCTGTGTAAATTGGTATGGCAGTGTTGAGGTTGGCCTTTGGGAGAGTTGATGCTGGCAGCAGGTAAGAAGATATCAGAGTAGGGAACTCAGCTTGGCGTGAGCTTTTCTGGGGTAGAACTCTGCTGGCGGTGTGGGGCACGGGGTGGTCTGCAGCTATAGCCAAGCACAGCTCTGTCTCCTGCTGCAGCAGAAAGCTGCATCTTGGGAAGTTCTGGCAGGTAGGTGTAGAAACCTGACGTGGGTGTAGCTGGGTGGTGCAGTCCCAGATACAAGTAGGATTCATAGTTAATTGTTAGTGTAGCTTTACCCTTTGTCCTTATTACTTTGGCTTTAAATAGTCATAATAAACACTGCTCATTACTCAGATTTATTCTGAAGGAGTCTAAACTTCCTCAGCTCACTCTTTAATCATCCTCTGGCTTATGCTTTTGTCCTTCCTTCCAAAATGCCAGTAATAAATAAAGCTGTTGAAATGGTCACAGCTCTGTGGCAATCCTGCCAGCCCATACGTCTCTTGATGTTTGTTTCTGCTTGTTTTAGTTTTGTTTTTTTCAACTGTCTAATATAGCTTCTGTCATAGTCCCTGTCTATCTTAATTTCTGAGGCTTGAGAACTTCTCAAGTATTTCTCAGCTTGCATTCTGCCTCTGAAGATGTCTCATGAAATGTCTGCTAATGTCTATTCTATTAGCAGCAATTGCAGTCAAATAAGAAAAGCAAGAGAGCAGCTGCTTGATGCCTGGGCCAAAGAACAAGGAGTCAGGGAAATGTGCTGCTGATTTGTCTCCATCTTGTCTTCCATAACTGAATGTGAGCAGAAGACAAGTGCTTCTAGCTGATGTAAATCTGGGGCACAAACTAAAATACCTCTACACCTTAGTAAAGGCTTTTTTACTATAAAGATGAACAAACACTGGAACAAGTTGCCCTGAGAGGCTGTGGAGTCTCCATCCCTGGAGAAATTCAAAGACTGCTTGGACACAGTCCTGGGTATCCTGCTGTAGCTGATCCTGCTTCCAACCAGGGCTGTTGGACTAGATAATCCTTAGGGGATCCCTTCCAACCTCAACAATTCAGTCTTCATTTGTCAAATACTAAACAAATGCAGTGTGCAGTTGCTTTGGTTTGTTATTTTCTCATCTGTAAAATTGTATTTGAATTGCATTTTTGTGAGTTTTCAGCCCTTGCATTTCCTCATGCCTCCACTAGACATAAGTAATGGTACAGGCTGTTCTTTCCAGAATTCTCTACAGCAGTATATCTCTGAGGTATGAGTTGCATTTGCTTCAGGCAAAACTGTGCAAAAAGCTTATTTTCTAGCTCAGATTGCTGTGCACTTCACTGCCCTTGGCACATAAACATGAGCTGCAGGTCAGTATCAAACCATCCTTCAGCACTTGCCTGCTGTGTGCCTAGAGACTGTGACTCCTGCAGGTCCCATGTGGCTGTACCCAAGTGTCCTGTTCCTGGGCTGGTGGCACCCACAATTTATCCTTTAAAAGAGGTGTTGTGTGCCAGGGCTAATCCACCCAACTCTGTCCACTCCCAGCTTTGGCTGCCCTTGTGACACATCCACCAGCCTCTGTTCCTTCACGTGGGAAGAAATAATTGCCTGAAAACTTGACAAAAATGTGTATCTGAGGGATGGGGTGAGGTGGTGCCTGAGGGAAGGAGTTACCTTCTCTTTGCTTTCTTCTCTCAATGACTGCATTCACATGTCTCTGCCTTCTAGTCTGTCTTTGTTCTTATCACAGTGGTGGATGCAAATCTGACAGGCATGCTGCTGACTTTACAGTTCCACTGTTTCCTTCTTCTGGATTAGATTTACTTGGGCTTTAACCCTCTGACCTCATCAGGGATCAGCTGCTGATCCCTAAATCACTTGTGCTGCAGACAGCATTCCCTGCTGTCAGCTACCAGGAGCTGCTTCTCCATCACTAGCCTCTCACACGCAGAAGCACATTGCTCCCCACACAATCCCTGTGACCATCCTCTCCATTTGCTGTGCCCATAGGAAAAAACAAAGATGTCATCACACTTCTGGCTCACTCACAGATTAAAGCCAGAGAGACAGAGAGCTCTGTTTCCTCACATGTTCAGAGGGTCACATGGCTATCTGAAAGAAAGAACAGTTTATTTTCCCAGGGATTTCCTTTCCATGCACAGTTCTTGTCAGTTTTTTTTGTGGCTGGTACAAGGTACATGTTATTGCAATGGTACAGGCCTGGGCAGTGATGATATTGAGGGACTACTGATTTTTCCTCATTTGCCATGATCTTACAAGGGATCATATCTGCATGCTTTTTTTCTTGATAAAAAGCAAAAATCCAAGGGAAAACTCTCAGGACACCAGCATCAGAGACAAATACTCATGTTTCTCTTTCTACAGATACCCCACTTGTGTACGTAAATGAACACAAACTCCAGAATTGCTCTCGTTCTATGGAAGTGGTGAGGCTCAATTATTTAATGCTTTTTAAAGTGGGCAGTCCTTGCTTCAGGGATTTCCAGTCTAGAATAAAAGCACAGAGTGGTAGCATAAAATCCTGGGAACAGAGGACCACAAGAGATATCACTGCTCATTAGTTATAGTTCTCAATATTTTTCATCACCATATCATAAAACCCCATTCTGCAATTCATCAAGCACTATTGTAAGAAGTAATGAGGTTGGTTTTTCCTCCTCCTCTCTGTTCCTACTGGAAGAAAAACAGGGCACATTTATGTGCAGAGTGTTTTTTTCTTCTAGCTCTCATTACTGAGTTTAACAACTCGCATACCTCCAGCACATAGGGCAGCCTACACCTTGAGTATAACTCTGGTGTCTGTGGATGGGGTTCCTTGTTTCCCCAGCAACCCAATATTCTTTCTCCATACCTGCTCCAGTTTGAGTATTTATTACTAAATCTACCTCTGAGGTAGGCATGTTGGAACAATGGCATAAGACAGAGTTGTGACACCCTCTAATTCCATTTCTTACCTGGCTTCTTATACAAGTCATTGCTTAATTCTGACAGTTTCCCAAATGGCAAGTATGAAAGTCAAAAGTCAAAACACAACAGAGAAGCACTGGGAAAAAAAGATCCCCCAAAAGCAAAAACCTGATTTCCATGTAATTCTTCCTCCTCAGCTTCTTGAGCTACAGAGTTATCAGTTCCCATCAGACCTCATGCAAACAAATCTCTCTGGTCTCTAGGTTGTAAGGTTGCTTTCTGCTGAGGACATGGTGACAAACAATAGCTTTGATCACCTAACCACTGAAAGATTTTATTTATTTATTTACTTTTTACATAGCAGGCATGGGTTCTCAACCAAAGGTCATTTGCTGCACTGGGCACTGGCCAAATTGCTTTATTCAATGTTTACCACGGTACACTCTGTCCAACTGTATTGGTGCTAGAAGCATCTGTACCGAGTCTATCGGAGATTTTTTTATTACTATTACTATCATTTAGATTTTTGGCTTTGCTGTTTTCTACTTCAGCTTTTGGAATGGAATGGGTTGGAGTAAACCTGTGTCTGGGAATGTTGGTAGATGCCAGTTAAATGCTCCCTGTCTCGGTGCCTGTGGCACTGAGCACACAACCTCTGTGTTCATTCAGTTTCTTTTTTTAACTGAAACTTTTTCAGTGCGAATCCCCGAGATGGCTAGGGATGCTGGAAGGCAGTCTCCATCCCTTGTCAGAGCTTGTAAACAATGGCAGCACAAACTTGGCAGCATTCACTGCAGCACGATGGTGGGGGGAATGAGTTCATGGTCCTCGCTGCGTCCCCCGTAGCACGCCAAGACCGCTCCAGTGATACAAGATAAACAACAGCATCACAGAAAACCAGGACCGGCCCCAGAGACCAGATAATCCATCTTTTTACCACAAACCAAGCTTAATCAAAACCAACCATCCCTGACAGATGCATGTCCAACCTGCTTTTAAAGACCTCTGCTAATGGAGACTTCACCACCCCCAGGCGATCCATTCCAGTGAGTTCATCCTCCCTTGCCAATACTGCTCTTACTTAGTTTTGTTTTAATCACTTTTGTTGCAATTTGAGCACATCATTTCTTGTCTTATCCAGCATGAGCCCAAAGAACAGATTATTCCCTTTTGTGCAGCAGCTTTTTGCATATTTACAGACAGTTATCTGCCTTTATAGGCTGTAAAGACAGGTTGTAGATGTTCTTTGGAGAGAATCACCAACTAACTGTTCTTTTTGAAACCACCAAAACTCACTTGAGCCACAGGGTTACCACCTGTTCTGCTGGCTGTATTCCTAATTAATCATATTGATCTTTCTTAAAATGGCAAGACTTTATTTTTGTTCAGTTTGTGATCCACTGTGACTCTACCTTCTTCTTTGGAGGGGTGTCTGCACAGGGGATTGACAGGATGCTGCCCTGTCTCTAAACAGACATATATGTTTATATGTGTGTGTGGATGAGCAAGCACACAGCTGTCATGATGGCCTGCTAAAAACAGATTAAAACACCTTTGGGAATCACAGATACAGCTGGTCCTGCCTAGGGAACAGCGGTGTGTAGATGCTCCTTCTACTTTAACAGACTAATGAGTTTTCTTTGGGCAAAGGCTATAAGGAAAATAATAGAATAGTCTGGGGGGGGTGATGACAGAATAAAGCTACTCAGATCACTTCTCCCTACCTGCTAAACTGCAGTGGGCACTTTAAAGTGTCTTCTGGAGAAAGAGATGGTAACACCAGGAAAAATAAACCTGAATCACTCCCAATAATTTCCACTGTTAGAAATGATTTTAGCAATGCTTTCAGTAATCCTAATTTTAGACCATTTTTCTATTAAGCTTCACAAATTCTATAGTTATACAGTAGAATTATGTTGTTCAGCTTGACAGCAAATGATTTCTTTGTGATTTTCCCACTTTGGGTGCATGCTGGAGCATCTTTCTGGAAATGCTGCACTTAATTTGTAGGTACCACTGAGGCTGATATGCACAAACTGTTGCTGTAGGAAGAAAATCCCCATCCAGCTGAGTAACATCAGCAATGTATGTGCACTGAATAAGTATGATGAGTACTAAAGATTATAATTTTAGTAGAAGGGCATTATGACTACATGCTGTCTCGTTTCTTCCCTTTGGGAAACAACGAGGAAAGCATTTAGCTAAAGCATTTGCATAGGTAATGTTGCCTTCTTACTTTTGTTCTGAATTGACAATTGAATGCATTTTATGCATGAAATACGGAACATAAATACTGCTCCTTCGAGGGGAAAGCCTATTATGGGAGTGGAGAGTTCAGAAAAGTGGGCATTAAAGGGCCATTAAGTCTCTTTCATTGGTTTTAATAGGACTAACTCACAAATATTCCTGCACACTGCTGGAATGACTTTTGCCACAGACTCCGAGTGCAGACTCTAGGGCTGCTGCTGAGGAACAAAGCAGGACACTGGTATTTGGAATGACTAGAGACAACTATACACAACTGGGGGAGAAGTAGCATTTTAGGACTGTAAGTTCTACTGTCTGCAAACTTAGAAGCCTCAACAGAGCCTAGATAGTTTCACGCTGCTGTGAGACATCAGAGAACTAGGGGACACCTGGCACAGGAGGAGACTGTTTGGTTTCATGTCACTTCCATGCGTGTTCCATGCAGATCACACAAATTCATACAAAGCCTTTGGTGAGCACCTCAGCACCAGTTCACCTCATTTCTTCACTGGTGCTCATTCCACATCCCTTTTCACCTCTCCCAGTAGCATCCTGATACCTGCTGGTGCAGAGTCCACCCAGACAGGCTAATCCATTTCTTCTCCTCCCTCTGGTTCCCCGAACAGCCACCCCAGCAGCAGCACAGACCCTCCTGGGCTCATGCTGGAGCTTTTCCTTTCAGCCCAGGGTGCCTCGGGATTCTCATCTCACCACTGCTGACTGCACCGAGCCTGTAGCCACTTGTTTTCTGCAGGAGCTTTGCTGTTGGGCACTACGTGGGTGAACCTGGCCATGGCTTCCAAGGTGATGGGGGCTCTGAGCAAAGAGCTGAGGCAGGGAAGGGCAGGACAACTAGAGAAGCCTCTCTGGCTTAGGAGCCCAGGTTAAAAAGCGACATTGCTGACAGCCAGCTGCTGCTGCTGTGCCCTTCTGGGGCAAGGGAACAGCAGTGCTGTTATCCAGTCAATCAGAGTCAGAGGTGAGGCTTTGAAATGCCAGGAGACAGCTTCAAAATCATTCATTATTCATATTTCTGAAAAGGCTGCTGTTGAGAAAAAAATAAAAGATCATGGGTTTTGACCTTTCAGATAATTTTTTGGCTATCCTGTGCAACTGGGAGGGGTTTGCTGTGAAATTCTGCTTTCAAAGCAACCAAATTATGGGACTGGTATTTGAATGTAGTCACCTGGCACCAGGAGCTGAAGCTATAAAATCTGAATGTTGCATGATTAATGGTGAAATTCTGGGTGTTGGCACCATGGAGCAAGTGATGACCCAGCCAAAATCCAAGTTCCACACAGTTACCTCTACAGGCTTCCCCTGGTTCTTGAGAAGCTCAGTATTTCTCCTTTCTGCAAAATATTTAACTGCTTCCTTTCCCTGCACAAAAATTTGTGATAGTGGGTAAGAAGAAAGTTCATTGAAAATAACCTTTTGGAGTTTTTATTAACATCTCAGATGGGCTTGGGTTTTTTTGCCACCTTTAAAGCTTATTTTTTGTTAAGTTTATAGCAAGGACTCTGTAGGCTTTTCTCTACCTATATAATATCAAGAAAACACGATTAAAATCAGTGGAATGGTAATAATGTTATGGGTACTTTTTGATAATCTGAGCTAGGATTGATTATCTCCATTAATGCTAGACAGGGATGGGTTAGAAAGGAGTGACTGAATCAAGGTTAATCCGTGCAGAGCAGGGAGAATTACGGGTACGGGGTTTTTTTGTTTGTGCGGTTTTAACAAGCAAATGGAAATGATCATTTTTATACTCTACACCTGCAAAAGCAATTTCCACAATTACTGTTTATTACCAGAAAAAAATAAATAATTGTTTGAAGTACAGGATGCAAAATTTGAATTGAGAGCACTATTTGTTTGTGTTGACATCACTCAGAAGTCACAGTTAAACCATTGCCTGTGATAGTATGACAGTTATAAGACTGTTATTTTTCTGTTCAAGACTAATTGATTTCTGGAGGAAGAAGTGAACAGAAGAGTGGTGCAGAACTAACCTCACACGTGTCCCCAGGCCAAGAAGCCAAGAAGTTTCCCTTTTATTATTCATTGAAAGAATAGTGAGGTCAAAGTTACTGATTTTTCTCCTAGGTATTTAAATGACAGAAACAAACTGCAGCTTATTAACCTGCTGGTTGGTGTCCTCAGGTAGGGCTTAAAGCCTGATCCAAATCAAGTGCCCATGTTGGGCTCCCAGCTGCCCCCAGGCAGTCAGTGCAGAGGGAGAGGGACAGTCCCAAGGCTGTAGAAGTGCCAAAGCTGGAATTGCTCAGCTTTTCAGCATGTCCAGACAGACTCCTTTGAGATAAATGGTAGATAGGGGTGTGAAATCTCCTCCCACCTACGTTGTTAATGTGGTTTTTTTTTTTCTCCAGCATGTGGAGCTTGGATTAACCCTGATGGTACATAGCAATGGTGCTTAAGAAAAAGAAGTTTTCTCAAGCAAGTCTTTCTAGACAAATAACTTCCCTGACCCAGTGACACTTTGTGAAAGGAGACTGAGGGAGTCGTGCTGAAGGTGAGAAGGTGGTGAGGAGGGGACCTGCAGTCTGACAGACATGCTAACTGTACCCAGCACTCTGGGGTCTGACCTCTGCCAGCTCCCCAGCTCTGCTCTGCACTGACTTTTACACCAAGTGTTTTTTTTCTTTATGACCACTGGAAGCTTTGAATGCTCTGTGCTTCTGAACAGACTGGGCTGAATTCTTGGCTCTGCAGGGATCACTATGTCAGAGGTAAAAGTAAACCAGTCTTTTTGATCAGTGAAACAGTCTGGCTGGCATGATCTCTGGCACGGGGCAGGGAACAGCATCCAGTGGTCAGTCTGTTGTTAGCTTTGAGTGTGGTATTTCCTGAACACCTACGAGTTACCCTCCAGCTTTGATCATCCCTCTCTGTAGAGCAACAGGATTATCTGATACTGCTCTGCTGAACTTCTTGGAACCACTGACATCTAGCACTTGAGTAAAGGGTTGGCAAAGTTGATGTGCAGTATTT
The DNA here is from genome assembly GCA_024611195.1 of Ceyx melanurus. Classification (NCBI taxonomy): domain Eukaryota; kingdom Metazoa; phylum Chordata; class Aves; order Coraciiformes; family Alcedinidae; genus Ceyx; species Ceyx melanurus. The sequence continues at coordinate 14,378 of JANHGL010008206.1, read as the reverse complement.
GTCCAACAGATATCATCTTTTGCAGTACACTCTCCCTTGCTGGGCTGAGGGAGGACACACGAGCCTGCTTTTGATGAAGTAGCAGAGGCACCTCCTCTCATCCTTCTCCTTTGGTCTCCTTTGCTCTGGGTCACACTCCCTGCTGCACACTGCTTGCAAAGTGCTCTGCTGCCTTTCAGGAACATTCCATGGGGACAGGGCAGAGATGGGACCTGGCTCACTGCATGTGTATCCAGCTGGCACAACTGCCAGGACACTTGTCTAAGGGGCTTTCACTAGTGTCAGCCGTGTGCCCAACCTGTTCCAGGAGCACCCCAGTGAATCTGGAAGCGTGCTCACTGTAATTAACACACTTGGACTGGTGCTGTCTGTAAAAAGCTTCACGCTGTGCAGACCTTTTGTTCACAACAGGCAGCTCCATAGTGGTCTCAGCCTCTTCAATGAATCATTCCTGCACTGAGATAGGGATGATGATGATGATATCTAACCCTTCACACAGGAAAAGCCAAGCCTTCCTGCTGCACTGGTACAATACTGTGCTAACCCTTCTTCCTGACTCCCTGTGGTGACAGCAGGGACACCGGGTGGCTGGGAGGTCTCTGCTTTGCTGTGTCAGTCCCAGGCAAAGGCAGATGTTCAGATGTAGTCAGTTCTCTCACTGAGGTTTTTGCTTTGTGGTTTTCAGCTGTTCCCATATTACTCTCTGTCTGTGACTGCCATAAGAACATTTAGTGTAGGTGTTAATCTGTCCTGTGATGGGATGATGGAAAAGATCTGCTGCTGGTACCTTCCCTAGGCATCCTGTGTTACACACACTCCCATTAGGCTCACTTGGTGCACCTCCCTCTAAGGGAACTCCGGGATTCCCTGTTCCTGGAGGAGGGAGGAAGCCACATGCCACCAGGAGCACAATGTCTACTTGCTGGCTGCCAGGGGTTCCCCTGACTCAGAGGGAAATGCAGCTCTGGATGCCTCTTCTTTGGCTTACCCAGCTCGTGACCTCTTGGAGACACAAGTTTTAAATCTTCTAGAGAGCCATGAGTGGGTGACCTTCCCAGAGGGTGGTTTTTAAGAGTCACTGGCATCCCCAAGTAATTTTGGTGTCACACAACATATCTGGGAAGCTGTGTTTAATTAATTAATTTTGTGCCGTGTTTTAGCACCTCCTGCTTCCAGCTGGGTCACAGATCTGCGCAGACAGGCTGCCTTGCAACACTTCGGCACTTGCATTTCTCACTGGGGCCAGACGTACTGGGAAAACCAGTACTGAACTATTACAGTATGGCAAAGTTCCAGCCAAGCTTGACTTTAGGTGAAAAGTAAATCAGAAAGCTAGGGAAGAGATTGTATTTTATTTTTTTTTTAATTGGTGACTCAGGTAAAAGTATTCATCAAGATGTGCCAGCTGAATTGCCAAACTGATGGTGATTTTTCAAGACTTATATCTCTGTTCTTGAAGGATCTAATAACACAGAAAATATATAGGATGCAGTGCTTTTAAAATCTAGTGATCAAAGAAAATAGTCTTAATCTATGCATTTATGCAAATATAAACCACAATGGTTTATATATATACCACTGATGGTATTTTCTGCAAGCTGAGGGATCTCTCAGTTGCTCTGGATACCAAGTAAGATACTCAGTGACCCACCTAGCTACATTTAAGTTCCACATCCTCTCTTTTCACCCAAAGCACAGCAGCATGATCAGTGCCTTGGCCAAGTGAGATGCTGCTTCTCTTTACCCCGTGCACCGAGAGCCTTGTCCTGTGGGCAGCGGGACTGGGCAGGTGGCACTTGCTGGACTCTGAGTTGGAGGGGGTTAAACCTGGCACAGCTGTGCTTCAGTGGCATGGGCTGTAAAGCAAAGGTGCACTCCTAGGTGCTGGGCAGGTGGCACTCGCTGGGTTCTGAGGCTGGAGGGGGTTAAACCTGGCACGGCTGTGCTTCGGTGGCATGGGCTGTAAAGCAAAGGTGCACTCCTGGGAGTCCTGTTTGATGAGGCTGGTTTCTAATATTGCTATCCTTTAATTATCTACAGTGTTATCAGATGTCTTCATGCTCGTTGGGTTTCCCTTTGTTGCCATCCAGGTTGCTCAGTGACCCCTCTGCTGTGGTCTCCACAGATGAGCTCTGCTGAAGCTGCCCTTGCTACCCTGAGTTCGCAGGTGCAGCCACTCGTGGAGTTCTGGCAAAGCTTCCTCCTCTGAACTCCTGAAGGGACTATTTCTGATCGACCTCCAGAGCTGTTGCTGTGAAACACTCTCTGTTTTGGAGCTCTGAGAGCCACAACCAGCCACCTCACAATCCACTGCACTGCTGATCGTAAGTGAAATGCAAAAAGAAAAAAAAGAGTAATTTCTGAGCTGATTCACTTCTGCAGCCACTTTCTCTCCTTTAATGAACTCATGTCTTGCAGTAACACCAGGCTGATACTGGCTCTTCCATGTCTTTCACTGAATCCTCCTTTACCCTCTGTGTGAGGATGAGCCACAGAACAAAGGTGAGGGGGAAGCTTCTGTTTTGGGGTTTGTGGCTGAATGCCAAACACTGGCATATGCTTGTTTGATGTTTCAGACTGCTCTCACCCACACTGTTGTTCGCAAGCTGATGTGCTTTTAAAGACTTAGGTGATCTAGAATTGTGATATTTGCAGCTAAATTATACCTGATTAAGTGCTAACACAGTTGGAAAACATAAAAAAAAAATAAATTAAAAATCTCAAAGCAATCCTGATGAATAAATGGTATAAGGAGAAGAATAAGAAAAAGCAAATGTAGGGAAATGTGATGTTTTGGTCCAGGTGAGAGTGCACTGTGTATCAGCCTCTCACGTGGACACACTGAGATCTGTTTGGCTTTCACTGTTCTGGTACTCGGATGCATAGCTTGTTCTATATTTTCTCTTTCTCTTCCTTAATAAGGAAATATGCCACTAACACAATACTTGGGTCATTTGATTTGTCGATTTAATTCCATTTGGCTACAACCTGGAGATTAAAACAGGCAAGAGAAAGGTGGATAAATGGAAAATAGGCTGAATATGAAAGTGATCTGAAAACAGGCCTTAGAGCATCAATTGTAAAAGGCATCTCTTTAAAGACTTCCTTGTAAAAGGTACCCTAGTGGTATCAGTCTCAGACTTGTCTATTCAGTGGTCTATATGTGACCAAAAAGGATCATCTTAGTAAATATGCATTTCAGCATCTCAGATCTCTGCTTCTGTGCACTTAACGTATGTTAATGTCCACAAAGCTTTGTTCTTTGATAGAGTTTCCTGCGTGACTGTTTCCAGTAATATCTATGTATTGTATGGGATTTAAGAAAGGGAAGATGCTTGGGTGATTGCTTTCTACCCTTCATGGTCATTGCCACGTAAGAAGGCAACTTAAGTCTAGCTTAGGCTCTGGTGAAAGAAAACATCAGTTATGCTTCATAGAGAGCCTGTCGAGATTAAGAAAGCTAAAATTTTACCCATTCTTTATATAAAAATGTTTTTACAGATTCAGAGTCACTAAATAGAGTTTATTATTTTCAAAACAACTGCTAGTAGCTTTGGTTGTTTGTGCTTTCCTGGCTATAACAAAAATAATGGAAGTAAAACAAAGGGATTTAGCAGACAAACACAGACAGAGCTCAGAGTGCCTTATTAACCTGCACATCACTGAGGCAATGGAAGGGACAGACAGGTGGAACTGGAAACACACAGCAATGCTCGTCTTCAAAAGCACTATCACAAACAGCATTGGTTTATTTTCACTTGGCTAAGTGCAGTGAGAAATCACTTTTTCTGTCCTTTCTATAGCTGCTGCAATTCCCTAGATGTTGTGTTGCCATAACATCTGGCAAGGAGATGTAAGAGAACGTGGTTTTTGTCACCACCTATTGCTCAGCTGGAGAGCAGGGAGCAGGAGGAGCAAGAGCAGCAGAGCTTCCTCCTCTGGCCTGGCAGCTGCCCTCCCGAGGGACCCCTTGCTGATGACCCAGGTCAGTTTGGTGCCTCGGGGTGGCACGATGCCATCGCTCCTGCCACGCTGCCGGGTGGTTACAGGGCTGCAGCCTGACACCTTGCTCTGCAGGGGGATGGAGGGTGGGTGCTGGCACTGCCTGGATGAGGGGGGTGAGTGGAAGGGTTTTGTGCAGAGAGTGGGGAGCAGTTAATCCTGGGGGGCTGGGGCACATTGCCTGAGCTAAGGTGGCTTTCCTACAGAAAAGTCAGTGGTGGCATAGGGGGTGGAAGAAAGAGTGACATTTCCAGTGACATTAGAGACATTTATTCATGGCATATGACTCTGGCAGCTGGGGAACTGCAGTCACAAACTCTACGGGGGGATGGAGATTAGTTACTAATTGTACACACATAGTGAGTTGTTTCTTTTTTCCCCTCAATAAAACCTACTTTGCTTCCCCCACCTACTCCCTGATGTGACAGTGACAGGCAGGATGAAGCAGAAAGAATGAAGGATCCTTGCACTTCAGGGCTTCTGGTGAAGAAACCTTGCTTTGCTGTCTTTCTTAATTTCCAGAAGAATCTTTTGTTTGAATTCAAACTTCACTGCTGTCGACAGAATGTGCAAAGCTAAAACCCAAATAAATGCAGCATGGGGGGCTGCTCTGTGGGTGTCCTGTGAGCTAACTCATGGCTGGGCTTCTCCTGGAACTGAAGGCAGGCTGTTGAGATCCAGAAATGCTTCTCATTAGACACAAGTGCTAATCAGGGCTGCCTTTTCTTGCCAGGAGTTTTTACACACAGGGCATGCGCTGGGTGAAGAGGTGTGTCCATCCCCTGAGCAGATGTCACACAGTGACTCCCACTCAGGACTCACTGCAAAAGGTCAAACCAAGCTGGAAAACCTTGAGCTGAAGCCAAGGCAGGATCAAGGGATGATCACCGGCTGCCTGAGAGACCCTGCTGCCTCTTCTCTGGGATCATAGGTGCTCTGTCCCCCATCGCCCCATCTGCTTCCAGCAGGGAAATGACAGAGCTCTGCCCAGCCTAGAAGGGAGGGTCACCCATCAGGAGAGCAGAGCTGCAGTTGTTACCTTGTTCTAGGCTTACTGTGGAGCCAGAAGTGCTGCATGTGAGCCAGCAGCTACAAAAGAAACATTTAATTAAGAACTGAAGTAATAAATCTGTGGCAGTTTGTTTTCACTGTGCTTTATTTGATATTTGCCTCAAAAAGATCAACAGAGTCAAGGGCAAAACTGCCTGCAATGAATGGATAGATTCATCTATTGTTTTCTCTTGTGCCAGCAGGGCCCTGAGTGGTGCAGGCAGCCCCAAAGGGGCAGACACAGGCTGGGCATCAGGGTCTCAGTACACTCACCTCTGCACATCTAATTAGATGTGTCTGACACTCCTCACCCTGCCTGCTGGGCTCTGCTGAGCTGAGCTTGATCAAGTCCTCCTGCTCTGGGGAGTGTTTGAGGTTGTGCTTGTCTGTGGACACGTTTTGTCCTCCAGGGAAAACAGAGATTTTGGAAAAGCTGAAGCCTGCAGTTCACTGAGCAAAATAAGAGCTGAGTCAAAATACTCTAACTGAAGGTAGCCAGAGAACAAGCTGAAGGCAGGAGGAAAAGATCATTGATCTGCTTTTATCTTCCAAAAGCAAATGAGCCTAGGAAGAAATAAATCAAGCAGTGACATTGCCTAGATTCCTAAGCAATTTTCCTGGGAGCTCCAATAGCCTGGGCCAAGAAATATTTGAAGTTCAGAGAGCACTAGGTCCTGGTGCAGAAGTCTTCACCTGACCTTCAGAGAAGATTCACAAACTGATTGCTTCCTCTGTGAAGTATACTGAGAGAAATTTTGGCCCAGACCCATCTTTCAGCAGCTTTCTATTTTTGCAGCCCCACGTACCAGCGAGCGTGGCAGTGCCAGAGCTGCCTGCTCCAGGAGACTGGCAGAGATGTCCTGGCAGGTGCCTGCCCAGTGTTTGTGACCACTGTGCTGTGAAAATGACCTGGAATAGGATCATGGACACGGCTTCTCGTTTATATTACAGCAGAGAAGTCGTTGTCGCTGCCAAAAAGAGACAAAAGACCACCATACAATAACAGAGCCATAAAGGAAGGCTATAAATATGGAGATGGATAGTAGATAACTACAGGTTTTCTCTCATAGGGATGGCATCCAGCCTGCGAAGTGTCCCAGGGGACAGTGTAGGTCAGCCTGTTGCTGCTTGGTTGGAACACAGGAGTGAGTTTGGCCAGTAAACAGAGGCTGCCCTTGCTTGCAGCACAACCCTCTGGTGACTCCGGGCACTCCGAGGTTCTCATTTCTGGAAACCTTGCTCCAGCAGTGTCCAAAATGAAGCGAGGTCTGTCTGTCTCTGTGGCTCCTCATGGCTGTGGTGTTGGCCACCATCCCTCCCTCGGGGTGGCATGACCAGCACTCACTTCTCCTTAACTCTTTATTCAGCTGTGGCTCCCCAGCACATCAGCTCTGGCAGAGCCTCTGTCCCACCAGCCGTGGGTGCAGGACATCAGAACAGACACCCTGGTTTGTGCACATCAGAGGAGCCAGGTAAGGCAGCGAGAGGCAGAGGAGAGATTTGTTCTGGAGTTCCTGGCAGCCCTTCAGTGAAGATAAAGCCACTCCTGGACTGTGCACCAGTTTTGTTGCCCCCCTGCGAGGCAGTCGAGTGGTGTATGGGGGAATGGGCTGGAGTGGGGGGTTTTAAAGAAGAGGAGATGTAAATGAGATAAAATATGGTCTTTCTGAATGATTTTACAGAGGTGCACCCTTGCATGGGACCCACCATAGGGGCTCAGGGGGACTGAGGAACGACTGCAGATGTGTGAGGCTACAGAGTGGCAGCAGCCAAGACGTGATGCACTGAGTGGCAAAGCAAACAAGCCAACCAACCCCAGGTAGGTATTTCAGGGGAAGCAGAATCTTCACTGCATTTTTCCACTACAAACTATATGTAACTTCATATTGTGTGTGATGCAGAAGGCTTTGAGCCCAGGCTTTAGAGTAGTGGCATAAGCCACCTTCCAGGGAGTCTATCCTTCCTTCTAAAATCTCTGTATTGTTTTTGTGATGTGGTGTTGTGCTGAAATTCATCCTTTAGAGAGAAAAACAAAAAGCCAGCGTTGCAATCTCATCTGTCTTTCAGTGAAAGAGAGCACCTCCGAAAGCTGATAAAAACTCCTTCTAAATCAATATGATTCCCAGCAGTAGTTTGATGTTAGTAAAGCAATACTTTTCAACAAAAATATTACTTACTGAATGCTCTCAGCTGCCAGTGCATTTCAAAGGAGCTGGCAGTGCTCAGTTCTGCCTGAAAGATGCTCTGCTCCTGCACTCAGCTGCCCTGGGGGCTCTGGCTGGGAGAGAAAATGGAAAACCAAGTTGTCCTTGCAGTCCCTCTGCACAGGGATGAATATTTGAGGAGAGAAGCAGGATCTGCTTTTGAGTGTATGTAATAGGCCTCTAATGCTGATGTCTGCACATCTGCTGCCTCACGCTCCAGGGCTGGCTGTGCAGCCCCAGAGCCCACGGCTACAGGATGCCAGGTGACTCCAGCTGCAGTGTCACTGTGCTCAGGCAGTTGTGCCATCCTTACTCTGCCTGGGAGTGATGCCAGCTTGCCCTTAGCTAAGATGGTGAATCAGCAAAGGACAAACAATGCAATAGCCACATCACTTTTTTACCTGGGGAGAAACAATAAGTGAGTTTTAAGCACATAATTCCTTCTTTTCTCAAATATGCAGTTATTAGGAGTGTGTAAGTGCAGCGTCCTGGACTGTTCTCTGGGGACTGCCAGAAAGGTTGTGAGTAACTTTCTACCAGTCCTGACAAAGGAAAGCTCCTCAAATCTGCTGCAAGGGAAAGATGCCAACGATTTCCACTAGTTCTGGTTTTACTTTTAATCATGATGAATGAACAGGTTGCCAGAGATGGATGCCATGAGAAGCACCAGGGATTATGCAGAACAGGTTTCAGTCTGCAAGTGGAACTCTGCCTCTTTCCTGCTGAATGCCCAAGACTCTGGTTCCCATCAGATTTTCCTTAAAGTGCTGAAGGCTGAGCCCTTCCTTCTTCCCTCTGCACCCTGGCCTGCAGTGTTTCAGTGTGGAGCATACACAGCCCACTGAACAACCCCAGAACACACCCAGCAAACTAACAGAGCTTCAAGAAGCTTCTCACGCTCTGAAGACAAAACATCACCCTGCTTTCATCTGGTGTGTTTGAAATCTGCTGCCAGACCTCGCTCAGCTCCCAGCACAGCAGTCAGGGTGTGCAGTCAGCTGCATGCCCTGCAGCTCTGCATCCTTCTGCTGAGCTCTGACTCTTCCAGAGCTGATCACGGACAGCAGGAGCCTGATGTCCTGGGGAGCGTGGAAGCCACAATGTGTCCATGCCCACAGAGCTTTGTAAAAATCAAATGCTTCAAGTGAAAGTGTTTCGGTTTTGCTTCCTGTGATCCAGCCATTTGAGAAAAGGATGGACACTAGATATATTTGCTTTTCTTCATCAACATGAAAACTGAGTAAAATCAACACAGAGATTAAATTTCATTTAAATATAAACCAAAACAAGCGTGGACCGACTCTTGGAAAAAGTTGAGGGAAAACACAAGGTGTTTCAAGATGGAAAATGTTTTGACACATTATTTCTTTCAAAGATTTTCAGAGAGTCTTCTGAATTTTGTGCCTTTTCCTAAGACCCTGTACCAACAGCTAGATCCCTGTGACAGCGGAAAGCAGAATTGTGTGTCCTCCATTAAACTCATTCTAACATATACACTCTGGTAGGTGGCCAAAGGAATCCTTGAGGGTTGAATTAACAGAGGGGCCTAAAGAATCTGTTGGTGGCTTTTAGGGAAATCCAGTATCTCAGGAACACACAGCCATTAATAGGCAACATGCCTTCGAATGAACACTGGCGATGGATGGGGAGTAGGAAAGCCTTATTCTGGAACAGCTTTGAGGCATCTGTTGTCTTCTTGCATCTCATATCCACGAAAAAGAGAACAAACAGACAGCACCACCATAATCAATTATAGTTTTTCTCATACCTTTTTAGACAATGAAGAAACATCAGCCCTTAGTGTGGACCTTAAGACCATCAGCAGACTCTTGGAGCCCCTTTTTCAAACATTGAATGGAGAAGACCATGAACAGGGCTTATTTCTGTTTGTTTTTTATTTCTTTTAGGCAGCAACAACTCTGGGCAGTTCAGAGCCTCCCGCTGGTGACCACCAGATGCCCCGAGGGAGCACCGCAGCAGAGGTGGTTTCTGTGCACAGCATCTTTGCAGAGGCAGCTGGAACAAACCTTTATTTGCTTTGGTCTGTGAGTAAATGTTGGCTATCAAAGCGGACTCCAAGCCTGAGCTCCAGCCTGCACTGCAATGCAGTAGGAAAGCCAAATGCTTAACACTCCTGATCCCTGTGGCAGGGTCCCTGACCCAGCTGACTGTAGCTGTGACTGCTGCTGTGCAGCCTCTGCCTCTCAGAGCTCTTCAGCCTCCCAGACGGGAACCTGAAAAGGCTGAAATAATTCCTTGTCCTTTTTCTCTCAGACTGGAGTTTCTTTCTGTTCTGTTCCCAGCTGCCAAAGACCTCCAGCCCCTCTGCAGCTCTGTGGGTGCTCTGCAAAGCAGCGCTGTGGGGAGCTCATTCTGCAGCAGAGGCAGGGACAGAGGGCAAGGAATCGGATGGATCATCACCCACATCCTTGCTTTTCCTTTTTCCTTGTTTTTTGGTCACTGCCAAATCCCAGGCACTGCAGAGGGACCATTAAGCGTCAATTCTGCTGCGTGCTCGTGATGCTGGTGGTTGTAGTGCGTTGTGACCCAAGCCCTCTAATTCCATCCGTCTTTCTGCAGTACCCCTGAGTCTCCAAAGCCTCCCTGGCCCCTTGTCCAGAAGATGTAGGGGTTTCCTCACTGTTCTTGCTGATTTGTAATGGCTCAGCTGGTGTGTCCCATCTCTGATGTGATGTTGCCCCAAGGCCATGCTATGCCACCTGCTTAAGAACCAAACACAGGATGATTTGAGTCCCCCTTCTTGTCTCCTCTGCTGATTTTAAAAAAGAGTATTTGAGTCATCTTTAGCTGTCTGAAGGGTGCAAATCCTGGTGGGAAAAAAAGGGGCTTTTAGTAAAGGTGTGGAAAGAAGGGCACAAAGGAGTCAGGCAAAGCTGTCAAGAAAAATAGTGTGCAAGTGAGGACCATTTGCCTGCGTGCTGAGATTGAACACATTACCTCTCCTCAGTGATACAACCTGCTTCTAATTTACAGTTAAAACTGCAGGTGTTTGCACAGAACTGTGTGAAACAGGTCCAAAGCATCCTGCCACACACGAGCAGCTGTGTGGAGTGGAAGGAGTGAACAGCATGGCCACGAGAGCGTGGAGAAGACGTCTCAGCTACTCAGACAGCTCTGCATTTTACGTCTGGGAAGGAACAGAGCAGCCAAGCGCTGAGGAAAGGTTGGAGAGAAAGAGCTAAACTGGGAGGAGAGTAGAGAAGAAAAGGAGAATTTAAGGTAAAGTAAAAGGGAATCGGTGCCGGTGTTTGGTGCTTCCCAAGCTCGGTCTGGGAAGGAGCGGGTGGTGGGCGAACCCCCAGTGCCCTCTGCTGGAGGCGGCTTCACAGGGGCATGACGAGCGACGAGCTCTTGGCTCTAAGGCAGCTAGAAAAAGCAGCGACAACCCCCAGGGAAGTGCTGAAACCCAGGCTGGCCGGGACCCCCGGCGGGCCGTGCCCTGTGTCCCGTCCATGCCAACCTGACAGCTCATGGAACACCCGGGATTCAGAGCAGATCCCACCACCCTATCCCCTTTCCCCTAGGCTGTGTCCAAAGAGAGTGTTGCTGCTGCTGAGGGTGGTATGCAGATGCTGAGACGCGCTGTCCCCACCAGGACAGCCTGGGTGGGTTTGGGGGCACAGGTTATAGTGTGTTGGTCAGCTGAATCCGAATTTTATCTCACAACTCCTCTACAGACTATACACCCCAGGCAGCATCCAGCCCACTTTTAGGCTTGCAGCTCAGGCATGCACCGGAAGGCGCTCACAGTGAGCACTGGAAGCACGTTCCTGCCTTGGGAAAGGCTTGCTGAGCATCCCGACTCATGCCCTGGAGCACCACAAGACAGTATTTCAGAGAAGCCAAATGTTTGTTGAATACCTTTACAAAAAAAGCTGGCAACAGATCCTGACATGTACAGAAGAGTCGGAGTGTGCATGGGGTGGGCATGTGAAAAACCTGATGCAGGTTTTGCCCTGGAAAGGAACCTGCTCACCGAGTTAGAGGTGTAGATGCAGTAAGTGCTAGGTGGCCAGGGAAGGGAGCAAGTTCCTCTGACACACGTGCTATTATTTCAGGCACAGCAAGTGGAAAGGCCACTGAATCAAAGAACAAGTAAGTCACAAATCATCTCAAACCTCTGCTGCTCTGCTCTATCTCAGGCAATCATGGGAAATTTCTCATAGGGAAAATTCAGTAGCAGCACTTTCACGGGGCACCTCTGAGAGGCCTCACCTGGAGACCAGGTGTGTCTGTGGTTTGCAGGGGGGAATTCATCACCTCTCATTTCACAGCCTTACAGCGCGGTTACTGAGGGGGGGGTTGTGAGACCTTGGGCAGGGATGGGTAGAGGGCTGATCCAAACCAGAGGGAACAGCATCAGAGAACCATAGAATCGTTTCGGGTGGGTGTCCAGGTGCCTCTACCACAGCGTGTGTTGAGTGGATGATCCCCTTCGGTCAGAGGAGGGTATTTGTGGGTCCGTGTGAGGGTGGGATGTTTACGGTCCGCTCTGACCCCGCGATAGATACAGTTCTGCTTGGACTTGGTGCCCTCTAGTGTTGTGAATACTCCGGTATGTAAAAAAAACCCATAAACACTAAAACGGGATTCCCTGCTTCGGAATTCTTGGGTTTACTAACTTGTAATATAGTAAGTTTGTTAATTATGCTACATAGTTACAACTTAATGGAGATAATGTGACCCTGAGCATACCATATAATTATAATTGCACCACCAATACCTGGGGACATGTTTCTGTAGACTGAAGCTAATATCTCAAGGGCCTTTGCCTGAAAAATACACCCAGAGCTGTTGGATGTAAAGCACCTTACACAACCCAGCAGTCCCTGCATTCCAGCATCTGGAATGTGAGAGGTCTGGTAAACACCACACAACTCTGGTGCAGTCTGGGAAGCCTCTAAAGCCTGTGCTGCTACCAAAAGGGCAGCTCTGTCACCTCCCCAGGTCACTGCAGCCTTTTGTAGCCATCCTTAGGGTAGCACTGATGTGTGGCTGGGAGGTACTGGCCTGACTAGGAAAAAACCCCACCACAGAAACAGCATTTCCAGCTCTACTGTCAGTGTTCTCTGGCTCCCATGAGGTCCCACAGGGCAGAGCTGGGGATAAAGTGGGGCTGCCCATTTAGTCCTGGACCAGTGGGCTCGGGCTGGCCATTGCAGTGCAGCTTCCCAGCACCCCAGCAGTGCTGGGCATCAGTGGGACCACCACAAACCACAATGAATCATGACAAACCACTGCAAACTACCACAGACCGCTGCAAGGCACCACAGATCAGCTCAGGGCAGCTCTGCAAATCAGCACCTGTCAGCGTGGTGTGCTGGATGTTCTACTGCAAATCTTTCACTTTGAAATAGCAAAAAATCATCGCAGACGAGACCTCTGCTGACTTTTTTTTTTGTCCTCAGTTCACCCCCGTGTCAGCCTTCTGAAGCACCGCAGCCAGTGTCAGTGTCCATGCCAATCCTGGAGCCCCGGTGCGTGGCAGCCCCCGGGCAGCTCTGCATGGTGCAAGAGGGGCAGCGGCCTCCCAGGGCAGGCCGGTTGCATCAGACACGGACCCGCATGAGGCAAACTGCCCCGCGTGAAAGCTGACATCATCCTCACCCCTCCGCAGAACCACCCCTGCGGCCGTTGTTTTCCTATGGAGATGGCATCATTAACCCGGCCGGGGCACGGAGCTGTGAAGAGCCAGAAGACTTGGTGAGCAAAAGGGAGGGAGTGGGGGGTTAATAGACCTTCCTATGGGAGCCTCCAGGCATCCTGGTCTGACAGCCCGGCTCCTCGGGAAGCTGTTCTGCAGTGACTGGGGAACTTACAGGACTTTCAAAAGCATTTGCTGGAGAGAGTGCTCTCTCTTGCAAACTGATGGAGGGAGATGGTTGGACAGAGGCTCTTCCAGCATCCTTAGTAAGTCCATGGAAGAGATGGAACAAATCCAGGTCTTTGGGAACAAGGTCCTTGCCTGGGGCTCCCAGCTGCCCTCCCCACCGCAGGGCACCCCCGCCAGCTTCTTTGTCCCCCTCTGGCCACACTCCAGCGCCTCAGGGATCTTCTCAGAGTGAAGGGCTCAAAACTGACCCCAGCATTCGAGGGGTGGCCTCCCCAGTGCCTAGTCCAGGGGAATGATCCCTGCCCAAGTTCTGATGGCCACATTGGTGCTGACACAAGCCATGGCCATGGTGCTGCTGGCCTCCTTAGCCAGCTGGGCACACCCTGGCTCGTCTTCAGCTGTCTTTCGACCAACCGCACCAGGTCCTTCTCCACGAGGAGTTTCCAGCCGCTTTTTTCCCAAGCCTGGAGAGCTGCAGGGCTGTTTGCTGTCACGTCGGGGCCGGTAACCCCGGGTCGGTCCCGTCGTTGCGCTGCCCAGACACCTTGTGGCGCTGCGCGGCTCCTGGACCGCACCGCCCGCTGCTGCCATCCCCGGCCCCGCCGCTCCCGGCCGCCCCCGCAAGGAGCGTGATTTGCATGTGCCCGCCCAGGCGGCGGTGCCTGCCAATAGGAATCGTCGGGGCGGGGCCGGGTGGGGCGCCGCGGGAGTTCCCCGGTGTCGAGACGCACCGCACTCCGTTCCACGGGGGCCCCACGGACATTCCGTCCCGTTCCGGGTCTCGTCCCGTCGCCGGTCGCGGTCCCCGGTGCCGACCCCGCCTGCCCCGGTCCTGTCCGCTCCGTCCTGCCGGCACCGGGACACAGGTAAGACGCGGGGTCCGCGCACCTGCGTGACAGCCCACGGCGGCCGTCCCGGTCCCCCCCGGTGTCGGTGTCACCGCCGGCTGGTGTCGACTGCGGCGGGCGGGGGAAGCGGCGAGGACAGCGGCGGCTCCCGCACCCGGGGGGGCAGCGGCGGCGATCCACGTGGGCTCGGGCGGATCCGTCGGGCATCTCTGACAGCCGCAGAGGTGCGCGGCCCGAAGGGTGCGGGAGCCGGGGATGCGGAGACCGGGGTGTGCCCCGCGCGGGAGGCGGCGGGCCGGTTGATGCGGGACATCCACGGAGCCGGGAGCCCCTCGCTGAGACATGCCCGGGCATATCCCGGCGCCTTGCCCGTCTTCCCGCGGGCGGGCGGCGGGGGCCGGGGGCGGGCTGTGCTCCGAG